>BOPP01000039.1:5401276-5427682 GCA_017312745.1 Gryllus bimaculatus | reverse complement strand
GTTGGGGCAGCGGGTAGATGGTAGCAGGCGGCGTGTGGTGGGTGGCTGGTAGCGGGCGGCGTGTAGCGGGTGGCAGGTAGCGGGCGGAGGTTAGCGGGCGGCGGGTGCCCGGTGCCCAGGTGGCATAGGGCAGGAAGCAACGCACCTGACGCCGGCGCTTCCCACGCGACGCGCTGCCTCGTGTGGGTGGGCGTGGGGAGGTGCGTGGCCCGGGACCAGAGTGTCGGAGGTGATTACGCAAGGCGCGACGGGAAGGGGAATGAGAATGGGGAGGGGTCGGCGAGAGCCCACACGAATTAAGCCGCGTCCATTAATGCGAGCTGCCGAGTACGCGGCGTGGATCCTCGCTCTTCTTTGTTAATTAAGCTGGATCAATTTGTGGTGTCTCGCAAATTTTCTTGATCCGTTTCATTAAAAGAATTGGTGAAAATTATTTCGTTAAACCAGAAGTTCAATAAAATTTCACAGTTTAACTAGCAGCATTTAAGCAGTCAAACATCAATATATTTCAAGTGTTTATAACAAGTTTATAAATTATTTAACCATAAACTCGTAGCACATAAATGTATGTGTGTATGTATATATGTGTGTGTGTCTGTGTGTGTGTGTGTGAGAGAGAGAGAGAGAGAGAGAGAGAGAGAGAGAGAGAGACAGACGGACAGAAGAGAGAAAGGGGGAGACCTGAAAGTGACCTTTCACTCTGAGTCAATGTTTATCTAAATGGTGTACTGACTGCATGGTATATTCATATATGATATACGAAAATACCACAACTGCAGCAGTTGTATATCGGTTTTACATAAACATTTAACATGCTCGGCTCAAATGTGAAAATTGACAACTTTAAGTGAAATGTAGAATGTACGAGTCGAATATTACAGATAATTAATAATTATGGTTGAGTGTCGCGTGAAGGAAACTAGAGAAGTTCGTAAAAAGAAGTATTGTAATGTTTGTAATGTACTGCTGCGATAATGCCGATTTCTCAGGTGGCAACGATTTCTAAATAAACTGATTGCCGAGCGTTCACAGTACACGTGCTTTTTCTATTTCATTTCTCAATTCGAATGTTCTCCTGGCGTCCTGAAATTATTCCAGGGATCAGTGACAAATTAGTTTCGACAGCTTTTTTCGTTTTTCACTTTATTCATTCCATACATTACACTTGAACCAGTATTCTTTTTTTATGTACTGCAATTTACACGGAAAATTATTGAATTATCTCTAATGAATACAGACTATTACTACTTTGTTCTGCCTTAAAGCATGTCTCTCTGCGATGTGGTACAAATTAATGGTAGAAGACAAAAAGACTTCACAAGAATAAATGCGTGTGAAAATAGATTATGTGATGAAGTACCCGATGACATGACTTCAACGTGAGTAAATCTTGATTCCCGAAGCATCAACTACTGAGGTCATTACTCAATTAAGTGTAGTGCTTGGTAAAGCCTGGTAGGTGGGGATGTTAATCTGTGCACGGAGCATGAGATAGAGCAGCGACCTACATGTCGCCTTGCAGGGTTTTCCCTTTCAGTTATTTCTCCAACCTCTTAGCTTCCGATTGATCTCCCGAAATTAGTGGTTGTGTAGTGCGTGTAAATGTAAATGCAAATATGTTTGTGTGTAAAGGCGGCTCCGCACATTCGGCATTCGCCGAGCAGCTCGTCCAATCTCGAATAGTTAGTGTTCGCGAATGTTCGCTCCCTTTGATGTGTCCTAAAGACCGACACGCGGTGGGTAGGGTGAATACTGAATGTTCAGCGCTCGGCGAATCGCAAGCAACCTGTTCACACTATCCGGGATTCGGCAAGCGGTTGCTCGGGATTCGCCGAATGCCGCATGGGAAGAGCCGCTTTAAGATGAAGGATGAGACCAGAATGCGGAAGGAAATATCGCGCGCGGTCTGTCGTTCCTTTTTAGGGTACAGCTCTGACATTCACCTGGTATTGTTCGGAGAGGACAAGGAACACTACCGTTTAGAGCAGCTGGACGCTAGAATTTCCAGGCATTGACTGAATTCGTCCCAAATATGTATACACTGCTGAGACTCAAACAGTGTTGCTTCTTGACCAATGATGCTGCAGAGGAAATGTTGTTTCCGCTGAACTATCCCAGCTGATTGACCGCTGAGTTTCTGAAGCTAGAGTTCCGTCGGTGGCAGGATTTTCGACCCTAGCCAGTCAGCTAGGTCGAATTCAGTCGCTATCTGGAGGACAATTCAAGAGTATGGCTGCTCTCATTGGTAGTAATTCTTGTTTTCTCCTATCAAAATCAGGCGAAAGTTGTACCTTAACAAATCAACCGCGCGCGATATGTTCTTACTTTCCCTTGCCCTAGCCTCACCCCTTACTTACACACATACACTCTGCTGGGGCGGTGCCACGCGAATGGGATGTACCTGGTTTGGGGGAAATCTCGTCAGCAAGCGGGAGAAGATCAACGCCATCCCCAGCCATAAAAATTTGCTTTCACGTACGCGACCTTAGCAGTTTGACGCTCCCGGAATCACTATTCAATCAAATCAATAAAAAAACAGCCAGTTGACTTCCACGTGGCTTTGTGCTGCACCTTTGAATCGCAAGGGTAAAACGCCAGCTGTTTTCGTAGGCATCGAGTTCTCAGTTCGTTCTATTTAAGCGCCAGTTCAACCCCCTCCGCCATCTGAACCGGCAAAACACGCAAAAAACGCTCGAATTTGGCTTCGCGCCTGTGTCCCCCGAGATCTCTCGCGTTTCATCCCATCGAGACGCGGGGAGGCTGCGCTAGAGCCGCCGCTTGTTGCATGCGCTGGAGCGGTACGCGAAGAAACGCCCCCGTGGCAGACAGGCAAAGGGATCGTTGTTTCCCATGGCTAAGGCTAGGACGCACTCCTCCCTCGCCGGTTCCAACGGCTGCGCGCCCACGCGTCCCACGTCTGCCCCGCCTCGGCGCAACCGCCCCGCCCCACTGCAGCCCCACTGCACGCTCGCTCTCGCCGACGATTCCCCGCATCACAGTCACCACTGCCCCCGCCGCCGCCCGCCGTCCCCGTCGCCGCCCCGCCGCGCCCCGCCCCCGCCGCGCGCGAAAGTCCCCGCCGCCGCCCCCGCCGCTGCCCCGGCCGGCGCCGCGCGCCTGCGCGCGGCCCGCCGCGCCCCGCCGCCGCCCCGCCACCGCGACAGCTACCGCTCAGCACGCGCGCGTTACACCCGAATAATTCCTTCAGGCGCCATCTTGTGAAGGTCGAATATCGAGAGCAAAAACTTGAACCCGGTGTATATTAACTATTTGTGAGTAGTGAAATAAAGAATAAATTTCATAAAAAATGAAATAATATATTCAAAGATTATGTACAGTTACAATGAATTGCTAGATGATTAAACACCCGGCAATTTTCCTTTACAAAAACTGTTTACCGCAGAAAACACAAAGCCACGCGTGATGCGCGTGTCGGACCCGTCCCGTTGACAATACCTCACAAGTGGCTGACGCCAAAATTTAACCCGGTCGTGGCGACCGTGTGCAGCTACAGAACGTGAGATTGTCTGGCTGTATACTCCGGACATCTGCCTCATCCTAAACTCGTACAATACCGTCAAGCTTCCGCGTGCATAACTGAATGGAGCGCGGGCGCAGATGGCGCCGCGTTAAATAGTTGAGGCTGACACCGCCACCACTGTTCCACTATAGATAGACTGCGCAGGCCGCTTTGGTTTACGCCCCACAAAGATTCTCAGGTTGGCTTGCCTGCTTCGTAAACGAGCTCGCGCAGCATCTCGGAGTTTACGGCCTCCGGTATTTTTGGCTCTGCGGCACTACCTGAGTTCAACCGCCTCGAGAGCAACCCCCGGATGTTATGGGGGCTCAACCCCTTCTCCCGCGCAGCGTACTTTCACCAACCTAACGGTTCTGGCCCTCGTGTTAACGACGCCACACTATCTCTGAATGGCTAGAGTTTGCAATAGAGCGAAACCCAAACGTGGAGTACTGTCCAGTTCTCAGTATTAATGTGTCACTGTTGTGAGTAATCATTGCTAGGAGATCTGTTATTAATGTTACATTTACACATTCGAAGTTTATGAATTTCAATAACATCGTACTAATGAATATTTGTTTAACCTCCTCATGTTATTGCATTTCGAAGAGGTAATGAAAGAAACGATTAGATCTCATTAAAGCCCTGAAAATTTGAGAGACGAAAAATGAAAAGGTGTGCTAAAAACGGAGAAATTTTATAATATTCGCTCGGAATGCTGGGATTGAATTCTGCAGATCCATTTCTATGGTAACAAGTTAATTTATGTCGTTAGATTCACATTCATACGTTTCTGCTTGTGATTTGCTTCATTGATGCGACCATGAAAAAAATGTTTATACACAACATTTAACAATTCATTTATTACATATTTTTTCTCTTAATTTTCTTCTTTTACCATTTAGTCACAAATTTGTAAAGAATACAATCACAATATGTAGTATAAAATTGGAATAAAACAATCTTATAAAGTAGTTTTTTAACTGAAATATTAATTTTTAGTGAAATAAGATATTTTAATTACGTTCATTCAATTTTAGTATTTTACATCTTAAGATAAATTAATAACCTATTTTGTATTATTTTTCATACGCATACTTTAGCCATTGAAAGCGTACTTTTGCTTTGTGATGCAAGCATAATGAGTATTATCAATTTGCTATGGCCTTTTGCTTAGCATTTCGTCATGATTTTAGTGTTCCCGTATTTTTTGAAGTTGTTCACTGCAGAGCTGAAGCGAGCGTTTTATCGCTCCGTAGCTCTACATACTTGATGGCAGCAGTTAGATATCCCTAACGCTAACACGTTCAAGGTTTCCACGACTGCAAAGCCGTGTTTATCGTTGGCAACTCCCACAGGAGTGTGGTATTTAGAGAAAGTAACTTCGGAACCAACCCGACGAGCTGCCTTACAAGGGCGACCATGAAATGGGAGAGGGCAAAGCTGGATTTCAGATTTCGATATGACTTTTTATATGTATTTTTTTTATTTTTTTAATACTTAATTTTATTTTTCATAAATCAGTTTAAAGAAGAAACTACACATATGTAAAAACGGTTTAACAATTTTTACTTAACCCATTCTTACACTAATACAAAGGTCTTGTCCCCGTCATATTGTTTCTCCTTCCGTTCTCCTTGGATAAGGGGAAGGGAGGAGATTATTTTAATGTATTGCAAAGTGGCGTCTTTGTCATATGCTCTCCCTTGCAAATAATGCTTCCTTATACGCCGCATATATAAATACCGCCAAGAACATGATATACAAAGATTGAGAAAAATAAGGGCATTTCATGTGTTCTCTCCAAGGTCTGAAAATATTTTAAAGAATGCATTGAATGGGTTTTTATTAATAATGCGAGTAGGGTGAGTGTTCCTTTTACAAAGGTTGAATAATTACAGATCTGGGATGAGATACAATTCTGGGGCAGGTTGAATGATGTGTTGAATGATTTTCGATCGGGTTCGAGATTTAATTCATTATGTAATTGAGACTTTGATATGAACCAGGGTGCATTTGCGATGTCTCGAAATGTAGCCTCAATATACATACGTTTTGTTCAGTTGTCTTCTTCATAGTTGGGAGGAACGTATAAAGGGAGAGGGTGGTTCAATTGTCAACAGTTCTATAAAATCAAATTCGTAGTTTGCAATACGTTTTCTATCACTCGGTAGCAAACATTTCAAGTTTTTTTCATGATTTCAACTATGCTTGTTGGTACCTTTCTTTATAATTGAACTATCTGATTAAAAAGTGGGGTAAGGATTTTTGAGCTTAAGAAAACGTGCACAAATTATAATTATCCCATAAATTGGTTCCTTTTTAATAAATAAATTAATGTGTCTTTAACTTACCTCTTAAAATTGGACAATTCTGAACAGTCTTCTCATGTGAGCATACTTCTCTCAGATTTTCTTGTGTACTCATGTAATTATTTTTTTATTTTTTGTTTAGTTAAGACGAAAAAAGTTCAAACAGTCTTAACATTTTTCTCTTAGTCTTAAGTGAATATACTTTCATGATGCAGTAACTAAAATACATGCTTATTCAATATTTTTCGGCCAAGGCATTGTAATTATAGTGAAAATGAAATAAACCATTCTCAAAAACAGTATTATAGTTTCAAAATGTTAATTTAGAAATAAATACTGGCGACCAACATGGGCTTTATGCTTAATGTCACATAAAATTTTGAAAATTGCTAAATATACATTAATCAAATTACATCATATTAAATCACATTATATTAGGACCATGCGTACATTTGGATAAACGCATCACTGCACTCATTCAGTTACGCAAACCAATCTAGTAGGTCCCGAGAAAGGGGTAAGATATTAATGAATTCGTTTACAGATAATGTTACAAAAGATATTATTCTTTCAACTCAAAGACCTCTCGTGATTTTCTCGATTTTTAAATAATTGTTTCCCTGAATTTCTCAAAATTCCTGGGCAATCAAACGATTGACCGATTCACCGATTTATGAAATTTCGACCGCCCGTGTAACGGGGTTCCATGGTACGTATTGCGGTCTACAGACTGGTCCATGCTCTTCAGCTAGGCGACACTGTAATTCCAGTGCGTCTCTCGCGGTCGCGACCCGTTGCTCGGGGAAGATCCCGTCCAGCAAAGCACCACAGCGGCGGCGGCGGCGGCGTCGATGGCGATGGCGATGGCGATGGGGAGGAGTGGGCGGGCGAGCCACGGCGCGAAGGGAGATCCGGGGGGCGAGCAATCAGCAGTCCCCGTTACTGTTCACTTGGCTGTTCAGCGACGAGCGCTGTTGCCGCACCAGTAACACAGATCTTGCTCATTGGCTAACCGCACTTTTTGGAAGGCGCGTTTCTCGGTGTAAGCGTGCACCGCCTTTAAAACATTGTATTGTGAACATTAAAAAAACGAAAAAAATTTGCATTTGTTAAAAGTACATATAAAAAATTTCTCCCCGAGGTATTTTTAACTCGAAATGTGTTTTTCTATGTAATTGAAACGGACTGGACAAATCGATTTCAAAAAATTTCTTCTAATGAATTGAGATGTTGACGTCATGGATTATTACTAAAACAAAAACATTCTTGTAACTTTTATTTTTGCTTTATAATTATTTATTGTAACTCATATACTCCAACAACACTTCCAACTTCACATATGAAGAGTGAAGAAATCTTAAGAGGCATTTATATTTCAGAAATAAATCACCTTATATTTCCTTGTTTGGTCTATTGGAAAATGCAATGAAAATTGTAACGGAATAAGATACATTAATTTAGATGCATCCATAGTTTATAAATTTCTATATTATCATGAACAATTAAGATGACTACGATAGCAAAGTAAACATTTTTTCTTCAAAAGATTAATCAACTCTTTACAGATTCGGGAATCAAGGGGGAAAGTATTAAGAACCAGAAAATTACGCTGAATCATAACACACAAATAATAAAGCAAATAACAAAGCAAAACAAATTCGACAAAGCAACAGCGAATCATAAAAAAAAAAAAACTACATTCGCTTGAGTAACGAGTTGTGCACATGTAATAGAGTATCAAACCTCTTTCGTGACATACTAAACCACTTGAAAAAGAGACAACGTCTCAAAGACGCTTGTTTTCAGAAGTTTTGTTGCTGAAAAAATATTTTCCAGTCAGCTACTACTTCGGGTATCCCGACAGCCATGTAGCAAATAGCGAATCAAATGTCTCGTTCCACACTCTGACATTCATTTCCGAAACTTACATACAAATTAACTACAACCCTAATTTTCCGGATTTGAATTTTCATTGTTCGCAATGACATGTTTTCAACCAATTTTTTACTAAGCTAATCGTTTTCACTGGCTGCATGGCTTAGACGAACACCGTTATTGAATAGAAAATGAACCGATTTGATGTTATAGTTACGGGAAGTGGTAATATTGATGATTACACGTTGAATTTTATTTTAGAACAGTAAAATATGTACGCATAGTAATGCATCATCGAGATGAAATAGATATTTATCAGGTGTCGAAGTAATTGTATTTATTTTTATTCTTTCAAGGAGAAACTACTATGTGAAGAATTCACTTCAATTGAGAGTAAAAAACGAATATTTCATTTTATAATATTTTTCATATTTTTTGCAAGCCGACAAGTCAGAAACGAATTTCGGACGATCATAAGCAAATGAACTTCTCGATATCTGGGAAAAATGAAATTTATGATTATTAGCATATGAACAAAACCTTTAAATCCTATTACTATATTCATATTAAGATAAATATAATACATTATTAAACAAATACAATAAAACGCCCTTCTAGTGACATTCCTGCCAACTAATTGTACACGAGCACAATCTACACTGCTGTGAATTCTAAATCTTCGTTAGCAGTCGAGTTCCCGACACGGCAAAAGTCATGCGTATTTAACACCGTAGCGTGTCATCAGCACATACTTCAGCGCAGTTTGGTCGTATGCATAAGAGAGCCCGGGCGTCATCGCACGCCCATTTCTCCTCGGCGCTCTCGCCCTCACCCTGGCTCCAACAACCGTCCACTCGGGTCCTCACGGCCTCCGGCCTGCCCCCATCGACCCGCGCAGTACAGCAGACTCCCGACGCCGCCTCACCCCGTCGCCCGCCCCGCCCCTGCCGACCCAACCCACGCACGCCGCCGCGCATCGAGCGGAAGCCGCGAGCTTCGCGGCCTTACGCAGTCCCGACGCGCAGGCCCGTGCAGCGGAGGTGCGGGTCGGCGCTGGTAAGCGCCGCCATGGTTCTCGACAATATACGGCCGGGGAGGCGCGTCAGACCGTATTGGCCGCCTCCGCGCGGCGCGCGCCGTCCCGCGCGTCCCGCCGCCCCACGCGCCCGCCGCCGCCCGGTGCCCAGCCCCCCCGGCGCTGGCGGTTCCCCCCACCTCGGTTAAAGTTGAACCCCCATCGCTGGCGTGGGCCCCGACCGCGCGCCGGCTGGCACGGCAGCCCGCCACGGCTCCACACACCGACCGTGGTGCGGAAGGCTGGCGCTCGGCTCTTGCTTTCCTAACAGCCACGTTGAAGGTCCGATTCTTAACAAACAATTCACATAAAAATTGCATTTGCCAGCCGGATAGCCGAGGTCGCTAAGGCAGGAGGGCTGTAGTTTCCTCGGTTTGAAGGGTCACGCGTTCGAATCCTACCTCGGCGTAGATGCTTGTGTCTGTGTTTGTATTGTCTTTAAGTGTTATTATACCAGTTCCCCCTGCAGTTAAAACAATCACACTGGTCGTTAGATGGCTAAGATGCTTAAAAGAAACTTCAAAAAATTTACATTCGTTCAGGAGAATATATTCACTCAGCTACGACTACGAGGAGGAAGAAGAAATTTTAGCATATCTTCTGTGGATGTTGTTGATCACAAAGTAGGGAATGTTGAAATATTTAGTTTTTGCAAAGTAGAAAAATGCAATGATGAGAGAGAAATTACACGAAGAGCTAGGGCAAAACCACATGCGTCTGCCTTCATGAACATTCATTACCAATTATGTTCACGGCGTTTATTATATAAATCGAAATGAAAATGCCTTACATTGCGGTGCGAGGGGGATTGCGTCCTCATGCCGAGATACTTACTGGAAGCCGAATGTCAAAATTTATAGGATATCAAGCAAAACTCAAAACACTAGGCCGACGGAGTTTGTATCAGATCCAGCATTGCCGCTATTTCTGCAGCGACTCTGAATGGCAGATCCTATCGTTCGAGGTCCGATAAAAGCAAATGACCGACACTAGCTGTATAGCTAGTTTGAATTTAACCGCCGTGTGATCAGTAGCTTTAAATGGATTCTCCAATTATTACCAGGCAAATACCGGGGCAGAACCTCTTCAAATAGGTCTCTAACAGCGCACGATCATTCTTTCCTACACCTCGTCCTACATTCTCCAATAACTTATTCGCACATATCGATTTACACGCGCTACTCTGACACACATGTCAAAAAAATAGGAAGCTTGTATGTTGACCAGGCTGGGGTGGTGTACAGCTGGGGGAGATACCTGCAGGGAAAGTTTTCGCAAAGCACACGGGAAGGGCAGCCCCGATTTCACCAGCCAACGGGAGAGGACTACCACCACCTTCAGAAACAAAATCAATGGGAATAGTAACCATAGCGGTTGATGTGCCAAAACTTTAATCATTAAAAACGATAGATACTTCCGTACAATGATTATTAATCTGATTACAACATATAATATTTTTAAAATAATAAAATAAAATTAAACTTAAATATAAGAATGGGTACAGAATTATTTTAGTAATATGTAGAAGAGCAATAACTTGATAGTGCAATAGTGGTTTATCTTTCCATCCTAGAGACTCTTGTAGAGTTTCTATTATAAATTTCATTGAAAGGGCATGCCATTCTGTGATGGCTGTAAGCTGAAGGGTCGATGAAGACTCGCGTCGCTCTTCACGCAGTAGTCGCTCGCTTTTTCGATATCGCCTTTCGTGAATTCGCGTCATTCCCTGAAATTCGTGCTGTACGTTCTCTCAGATATATTCCACTTTTCTGCTGCCTGAATTCCAGAAAAACTGTCAACATTTCTACACCACAACAAAAACTGTACTTCTAAAAATTACGTGTGTTCTTACTTACACTAAATAGCTTCTTGCAAATTAAACGGCATGCCACATCAGTATATAAGTTTCATATCCGGATTTTATACCACGATCACTTATGCGAATGACTGTTCAATTGAAGAAATTCAAGTGAACATTTGTCTGTGGTAAAGTAAAATGGTTTTCTTGCTTTAATATCTGCTCAGTTCTTGGTCCTAGCGACGGTGTCAGCTCGATATGTTGTCAATCACGTTCCACACAAAGTTTCATGAAATTTCGTGAAATTACTTACATTGTGCAATCATGTTGTGTCTACTAAATTGAAATACATACTAGAAACCATAAAGGTATTGCGGGACATTTTTTACAATGGGTTACTGTTTCTAAGCGAATACATCTATAGCGGTTTTTCAAGCGTGAATGTTGCAAGATATTTTATCTTCCTTAAAATGAAAGCACAATGATCAGTGTGCTTTGTAAGCAGCTGACATCGTCTGCGATAGAGAGTATTTGCTGCTCTCGATTTCTAGATCGAACTTTCACTTCCGTAACAGTAGTGAAAGGGAAGCGGATTGTCGGTGTTTTGCAACATTTATATACAACACAGTAAACAACACCAACACGTCAACTGATGAAAACGAATTTGCTCTATCCCATGACGATCATTATTACTACTTTAAATTACAAGGAAATAAAAAAATACAAGGAATTATACTTAGTTAACGACGAGTGCTGAATCCCGCAGAACTTAATTTTTTCTTACAAACGAACAGATGAGTAGTTAAATGTGAATGTTTAGTAAAGATAAGCTTTACTATAAGCTTTATAACTTACTTCTTTATAAAATAATGAGGCTTGTTCAATGCTAATAAATGAAAGTAATAAAAATTGTGTGACCTTTGTACCATAACTCAATTTTTGTTTTCGTTATAAGCTTTCTTAAACTGCACTCGAGCACAAACATTTGTTCATTCGGGTGCATCTGCAGTATTTGTTAACGTATTTGAAAACAAATCAAGTAGTTTATTATTAAAAATTACCAATAGTGTATTTATATTATAAAAATACGCATCAAGTAGTTACAAGTGCATTTGTCCAATGACCGTAAGAGCACTGATTAGAAGTACCGTCGTCGGTGCTTCACTCCTTACTCTCCCCACTCCCTTGAGCAACTCGATGTCTTCCCGCTTGCTTCTAGTTACCGCAAAGCGGCGTGAACAAGGGAGCGGAATTGCAGCGAATTCAGGATGATTACGTTCCCGGCCGGCGCCAAGCTCAGGGGAGTACAATGGCCGGTTGGTAGAGACGGGCCCCAGGCCGCACATGTGGCCCCCTGACAAATGAGACTCTGAGGGGGGTTTCAGACGACAGGTACTTAGGTGATTCGAGGACACCAAAACCACAAAGAGAATACCAGGGACTAGTCATTCTAACTCGAGTATTTCGTAATTTTTCTGTGGGAAACTTTCGTGCTAGAGTGAAGAATAGTCGGATTCGAGAAATGATGGCGGCGCACCCATAGGGCTTGGGTCTTAAGTTTAACTCCAGAAATCGAAGATATATTCATGAATAAAATTTTCACTCATTTCCTATATTAACAAATAGTAGTTCAGTATTTCGATTGATAACGTTATAAGTAGCTATAAACCATCAAATAAAAATAAACATTAAATTTAGAATCAATAAAAAATTCTTTGTAAGTAAACATCACGTCGGCTGGACACCTGAGACCCCTTCCACTTAAAAAGTCTGGGTGCACCACTAAGGTTGCTGAAGTCGCCGACGCTTCAAGACTCCACCCACAAACCAAGATACGTTTATGTAGCGACTCAGCCACGCTTACACCAACAACAAAATATGAAGGCTCGTCAGCAAAACATTCTCTAAAAGTATTTGTGTAGATTATTTCAGTTGACGTGTTAATAATTATTTACCGCAATATCACAAGCAAAGATACGAATGCCGCCAAAATTTCCAAAGCCAATCCTCCTTGTCACCAAACCTGTGGAACATGCATGTCGTTTTAAACACGTTTTTTAATGAGTCGGGGCATTTTGGATGACTGCGTCTAGATCTGCATTTGTCGTTTGTCATCCTGTCACTGTGCTTCCGACGTTTGTTGCCTCCGTGAATCGGGAATGTTTCCCCCTCTTTTTATATTCGTTTAAATTTAAACCCAGGTCATTTGTTCAATACACTAAGTTTTGTAACCTACACTTAAAATAATAAGTATTAAATACAATTTTTAACTTTTTCAAAACTAATAAACATTCCATTCAAAAAACCCTAGACTATTGTAAAGCATTACAACATTTCTTGATGTTTGTTTTTGTTACTGTTATTGCAACAATGTATGTTTGAAAATCTTTTCTTTTCTACATTATATTTCTTTAATTTTAATTTTTTGGGGGTATGTATTTCCATTGAATGTGTCACAGTTATTGTGCTATACATACTTCTATCCGTGTTCAGTTGAATTCAGCCCCGAAAATGGAGAAATAAATCTTCGGAACGTCGTCAAACTAATATAATTCTTTATTTCTGGACCAAATCCCATGAACAACAATATGGTTTACGCTAATGATGTCGTTGAAACGCAACATATAATATTTCTATTTCACTCTAGCTCGGTGGAGAAAAGAGATTATTATCTGAATGGGATAAGTTACCTTGCTGCCTTGCAGATTAATTTGCTTGAAGGAAGTCTTTATCATAAATATTTTAACTAACAACTAACTTAGTTCTAGCTGAAATCTAATAGTATAAATTAAAACGATATCATTCTTGGCATTCCTTATTTGCACTAAAGATTATTTTTCCCTTAATGCTAGCGATTGACGAAAATGCTGCTGTTGATGACTTTTTCTTACGTTTTCTCCTAATTCTCGCAACTTTCATGCCAAGCTTGAAATGAATTGAGCATCCTTATTCCATGCGCTGCAGACTGTGGCGATGGCTTACACATCACGTGACAGGTTGCGTGTACCGGAGGCTGTTGCAGAATCGCGGCGCTGGAATCCCTGGACATAATGAGACATCATTGCTTCGAAGGCCAGCCACTTGATACCCTCGTGATCGTTCCCTGTCCACCTACCATTTTACGATCGTTACCTTATCGGTGGGTATTTTCTTTACGGATACTGTGTGGAATGGATTGCTATCTGGCGTAGAAAATAATGATGAACTCGTTTGAAAAGCAACCTTACGTCTAACGTTTTTCACGAGGCATTACACATCTAAAGTATTTTATGTTTGGTAGGCCTATTTATTACTGAGTAGATATATTAACTAATGGACTGCGCAACTCTGTATTATATTATGTGTGTTTGAAATCTAAACTGAAAAAATTCATTTATGAAACTTCTTTACAGTAATATGAGTTTAGTAAAACATAATATTCTAACTGTGAATTATTGAAACTGTATTCATGAAGTATTGATATGACCGTGTCTTCTGCTGGGAATTATTTATCAAATTAACTATTACAGAAATCTACATAGAAATTGTCGAGTAGAACAAGAAATTTATAATGGGGATTTACGAATGATTCATATTTAAAATATAAGTATTATTTTTAAAAAAAATATATACGTTAGTATTTTAACGAGTTCAGCGTGAATGAAAATATGTTCGATTTGTTAGGCAAGTATGTTTCCAAAATACATATTTTCACTGAAGTAAACTATACAGCGCACCTCAGATAAGAAATTAAAAATATCTATTCCGATGGCTTACTGGAGTTGAAAATTGCTTCTCAAAGAAGCATGTTTCTCTGAAGAAAGATTATGAAGAGAAGAATGTTTGTGATGTGCATTTCTCCACATGCAATATGTGTTTCAGAAAATTATTTTCGTTTCGTCAAAATTTTGAAATATTAATAAACATTTCTATAAGAAATTATAGACTGCTTCATAGTGTCCTATTATCAAAGCTAAGAGCAAACAAATTCTGCAAATGAAAAATTATTTGGTTAAATATTTGTAAAAGAATGAGCATTTGTTGTGCAGAGCACTTTACGACTTAATTTGTGTTTCATGGTTTTGTAAAACAGCATTGTAGGGACATAAATAGAAATTATTGTATCGTTCGACATTTCGGTATGCGTCCACGATTGTCAATTTGTATGGTTGAGACGTTCGTTTCGTGAGATCTAATACTATATTTTTATAGTAGTGTACAAACACTTCATGTCCTTTCTAAATACAGTAAACAACTAATCAGTAATTGTCAATTTCACTATACATACTACAATATCACGTATAAGGTATAAAAAAAGAAAATGCTTTCACTGCATATCCATATGCATTCATTTAAACCACTAGTAGTTCGACTTGAAGTGATTGCCGCGAACATCATTATTATAACTAGCTGCATTGTAAGCAGGTCTCGTCTACGACCGCAGAGGAAAATTGCACACAGAGAACAGAAGATAACACACAGTTCAGAATTGTGGTTTAAGACTTAAGAATCTTTCAGCGGGTCGTGACAGAAGTTCATGAAACTTCGCCGTTTCCTGAAGAAAAATTCTGTAAAAAATATTCCTTCCTTCACCACTCTCAAATACCCCACTAGAAGCCACCAAAGAGCACTAATTATATACGATCCACCAACCCTTCGGATCTGGGAGGCTTCCTCTTTTCCACACACAGGAAAAATTAACACAAGAGATTCAACTATTATATGGAAATGACCGCCCTTGTGACTCATCCATAAACATAGTCAGACCGGCAGAAAATGGCCGCTTGGAAGCGCTCTCTTATTGTCTACGTAAACTATAGCGGCGGCCCCGCCGCAACGTATCCTGCGTATTACCGAGATCCCATTATAGAAAACACATTAAACGAGGAAATTTTAAATTAGAGATACAACCCAGTTTCTGTAATGGCATTCTCATCACAAGGCAGGGAAAACTCTTGAGAACGTGCCCCTTCTTTGTCTTGGCCAAAGTGTTAATTTTGTTGAAGTCTGCGATGTTTCAGGTAGATGCTACTGCAGCTCTGATATTTTCTCAGAATTGTGAGATTTATAGGGTAATAGCTTTACGGAAATATAGAGAGCCGTGAGAAATTATTTAAGAGCCATTATAATAACAATTTTTTAATGTTACAGAACGGTTTTCGATACAGTTAGGAGCCCGAACATAAGTATATTATGTTGTTGGATACCGTTAATTAAAGAATTTTTTTAAAGTGTATATATAATTTCAACTTAATGAGAAATATAATATTGAAATTATTTATTACATGTATTATTTTTAAATTGTCTTGCAATGCATCTGAATATTTTACCTATTCAAAGAATGAACTCACCCTTTCTTGAAACTTATTTAAATAGGTCATTTATAAACAAGTGTACTAACTAAAACGTAATCGAAGTGACATAGTCTAAATGTATTAAAGTGTTAATAATAAGAATTTGTTAGAATGAAAATTTTGAACAATCTTTACATAAAATATAAATTATTGACATAATTGTTTAGAAAATAAGTAATAGCAGTATGCTGACCCACAGTTATTTAAGATTTCTTCGTTATTCATATTGTAATATAGTACCATTTGAGGGGTAACAAAACAACTTCCACGACAAAACTTAATGCGTTCTTTCTTTATCAAATCATTTTAATTAATTATTTAACATTATATTATGTAATACTTATCTTTTCTTCATTATTTAAATGAGCTTTAAATTACTTGATGTGATATATTTTTCATTTCGGTCAGAAAGTTTCAAATAAATAATTCCCTTCAAAATAAATGGAAATAAATTGTGTATTTAATGTTTTTTGATATGCCGTTTTACATTTCACAACATTATTTTTACAATACATTTAAGATGTATGAAGGTGTGTAGGGAACATAACTTGTCCCATTTTTTCTGTTAAAATTTTTCATGAGTATTTTTTTCTATTATAATCTAATTTTCGATGCAGTGGTATAAGATGTAGCATGGAGGACAGAACGTATTGAGTTTAAAACGAAATAATTTTTGTAAAGAAAATGCACAAATCCAGGTTGTATAAAAGGAAAGTAAGAATTACCCTCCTTCTTTTTGTCAGAAGAAACCTGGGACGAACAACGAAAATAAGGAAAGTCCAGGGATTTGTTTAAAAGGAAGCTTACAAACAATATTAGAAGAGGTTACAATAGCTTCGCGGATATTACAGTACAAAGGATTCAAAAACAGAGCCACGCCTAACGAAGCTTAGCAATCTAATAGAGAACTTTGCGCGGGATCAAAACACAAAAATGGTTATAAAATATTTTATGTGCGGATTCATCTCAGTTCCAAGTAGTAATTACACAACAATCTCACTCCAGGGTGGCAGTCCCACACATTGACTCCAAAAGTAAGAACGAATCTCGCCGTAGGCGCTGCCTCCACCTCGTTGGAAAAGGTTCATGGCCCACGACTCCCTTTGTGAGCATGGGTGGGGCGGCGAATGTTTGAGAACGAATTAATATCTAGAGTAGAAACAAAAAGTGCGTAATAATATGATACATCTTCTATCTGAAACACATTCGTCGAGAATCAGAACTCTTTTTAATGTGTTTTTAATATCAAGCACAAAGGTCTAATTCTCCTCTGAGCGTACATCAAAGCGGACTGTGGATCTGGAAAGACAGCACCAGATTACGAGAGGCGTTGCTTATTCTTCTGTATATATTTCTTGATTACGTGTTTCTGATTAGCGTTTTTTGTTTATTTATTTACTGCGGTCTTCACTCAGCGCCGGCGACCACTAAAATTCTCTTCGCCTACGATTCGGGCCACAAAAGAGACTAACGGAATTGTGAAATTCCAGGGAAGCGGGAAGTGTCCATTGCATGAAGCTACCGTGACGAGTCTGTAAATTAAGGGATGACAAAATACTTGGGAAAGTTAATTTCCAACTCGAATTACTACCTTTCTGAGCAAAGTAAGCGTCAGTGAATGATCTGTCCAAGTCGGGTTTTTGTGATAGAAACAAAAGAAAATGCAATTTAAGCAAAAATAATTATATTGCCAAAAGTAATCAGAGTAAGACTTTTGTTGGACAACCGTGAAATACACTTTTAAAAATAAGTACCATTTGTTGCGTTTTGAAGAGTTTTAGTATTTATGAAATAATCTATTTATAAAAAAACTTTAGATGTTCTGATAACATGAAACTGTTACAATTAGGCTTCCTCAAAAATATAAAGTCATGTCAAATACCTTACGTTTTTGATTTCTTGATAGACAGTATTTTATACAATTTTCTCGTATTATCTGTTTTAATTAATTTGACGGTTCTTATTTCATCAAATAAATAGTGTCGTGTCCTCACGCTGCCTAATGCTGAATAAGAAGGATGAGGTCGCATTTTAGAAAGAGGTCCTCTGGCTATCCACACGTGTCAAGTAGGAAAATGATAGAGAAAGTTGGACTCCGATGGCGATAGCTTCAAAATGTATTTAATTGCAAGTCAATGCACGCACAAAGCAGATCTAGACCTTAGCCAGCAGGGCACACATTAACACACCACCTTTATTATCATCCTCGCGAAAGCAAAGTATGCTTTCCAAACGGAAACGTAAATAATAACCCATACAACAGAGTACGACACACAAGACCTACTCATTACAACAATGATATCAGAGCCACTAACTTTTGACTATCTCAAAAGCTGGCTAAACGAACCTTTCGCTAGAACTGCCACAAACACACACACGCGCGCGCGCGCTTTACATTATCGAGACAAGACTTCGCACTTCCGGAAAGGAAGCTATGCTCTGTTTTTAAACAGTGTAGATAATTGGTATTCTAAGAAGTTCGTGACGAAAGAGAGACACTTGCTGAGCTTATGAAAAACTAGCTGTCTAAACACTCGATAAATATACCGGATTTGAAAATTTGTTTCTATTACAACCTAGAGGAGTTATCATTTAGTTTCCACTAAATAAATATAAGAAAATGAAAGAAAAAGGGAAATGTATAGACTTAACTTGATATTATGTATTAATTGTAATTCTCGCCTGATTTCCCAATTTCTTTTCTGGCCTTTTAAGATGCAACCTTTTGTTCCTTTAAGAAACCTCATCTTTGAGCTCTGAATTTTGCTTACTCTTTTCTGCGTTAGAACCCAGCACATACTGCCATAAAGCAATATCGAGAGAGCTAATGTTTTAAAACACTTTATTTTTGTATCTTTTCGGGTCTTGTTTTTAAGAGTTGTATGTAGGTTTTTAAGAGTTGTCCTAGGTAATTAAAATTTAGACCTTGTTCTAAGCTTATATTTTTTGGAATTATTTTAAATGGGTAATCTCTTTTCCTACTAACGCTAATATTTTGGTTTTGTCTTTTGACGTCGTTAGGTTGTAAGAGCTGCTAAGCTGATTTAAGTGGAGCAGAGGATTTGGTAGATCCTCTACATAAACTAGAAGGTTTAAAATATTTTTCCCTGTCAACTTTATTGCTGTTCTAATACTTCGTTTCCGTCTCAGAAATATGTCATATACATATATTTTTAAAAAGAATCTGTGATATTGAACACCCTTGTTGAATACCTTTGTTACTTAAAATTTCTTCTGTCATTGTGCAAATTTGTCTTAATAATTATTTTTAAATTATTATAAGATTTATACGAAATATTAATAAATATATTTGTATTATTTATATATTACATATTAATGAAATATTATATTATTGTAGTTGTTTATCTGAGAAGACTAGGCTAGTCATAATTTTCTATAATGTGATACGTTTTTTTAATCAATGTTGTCAAAGGCTTTAATTAAACCAATAAATGCTACATGCGTTTGTATATTGAATTCTCTTCATTTCTCCATAGTTAGCTGTAGAACAAATACATTGTCAGTAGTTGACCGTCCTTTTAAAAAATTGTCAAGATATTTACACATTATATGAGCTAAAATATTTAATCACAGAATTTTAAATTATTTACTATTACTCATCAAGTTTCACTCAATGAATAATAATTCGAAAGTAATCAATTTACACCTAACATGTTGTTTGTATTATAGGATCTGTATAAACAATCTGTAAATTTGGATCTTCATCTGAATGTTCAGAATAATGAAAATTAAATTAAATTAGCGCTCGTCCAAGGTACCCAGACTATTACATTTTTTTCAAAAGTACGATAAGCACTTTTTTCATCAAATATATATATTCGTGAGACATTTTCTTAGCGTTACCTAATTTCAGATTACTCACGTTACTGCATAGACAGGACTGCCTTTGAAGATCCGAAACTTATGATATCAAAGGGTATGTAATAAAAATTTTTTTATAATATTTGCAGGAATACACCTTATTTAGATGAAATAAAAAAATAAAATGAAATATCTTTATGCTATCTGCCAGTATGTTTAATTCTCTACTTTCCGAGTCAAATCTAGTCACAATTTCAAATAATTATTTGTACCGTGCACACATTGACGTATATGTCAAATAATATTTATCATTACACACAATATACAATGACATTACACCTTTTCAATCAGTATATTTATTTAAAACATCATGTCCCAAAGTCATGAAGTGATGTGATGGAAACGTGTTTAGTTTGGAAAGAAAATCACAAACTTTCCAACACATTTTAATTAGTGGGTATTTGATCATTAATAATATTTTATTACCATTTTCATCACTGATTAATGGTACCTTTGAGAAAGCTCTTCAGATGAATTCTGTCACACAGCGTCAGCAGCCTTCATTCTTCACATCCCAACAATCATTACAAACAGGATTTCTGTTTTGTTTCAAAATTCTCCCAAAATTGCACTTCATAAATTATTAGAACTTGGATCATTAAGAACAAGTATATTTTATTAAATTAATTTACTTAAATTTTGTACCAACAGAAATATTTTGATAAATACAAAATGGTGTTCAACAGGTTTTCAAAATATTTGCTTCATAATACAGGCATAATACCACAACCAATATGTACAATCAACATTTTTAGCGCTCGGTATTGCTTTCTTATTAAACAGAATGTTTGTCGTCCTGTAAATTTTGAACTGCATATTTTGTGAATTTTTTGAAATATTATTCTTGAATACTTAATGCCATAGGAGAAAACTATTGACTGAACATAAATCCGGCTCTGTAGTAAAAAACTACTATGACTATGTAAAATGTGCACAAAAAGTGTCATTTAATGAACACAATTACCTTTTGCATCATTTCCTTTTTGCTATCAAAATAGTAAATTTCTTCTTAGAGGAGCATCAGTATGGTAACAATAATACGGAAAGTATTCATTTATCCTAGTATTTTTTACCTTCTCGCATAAGTACTTACGTAGTAGAGAGAAAGTAATTTAATAATACAGGAAAAATTAACGATTTTTCGATAGTAAAGCTCCTTTTGTGGGTCCCTGGTATCAAGAAATTCGATAAATCTTGTTCCTATATCTTGTTTTTTTATGTAGTTGTATTGCTTCCTCTAGACATTTTTAGACATTTCTGGACATTTTGCAGTCAGAATCAATGATTTGTGGGTTCTTGATACCGAAAAATCGATTGACGGCAACAGCCTGAATTTTGGTTGAAATTTTTGAAAATTGAAAAAGTTCAAAAGGATTACACTTTCAGCTACAACATAGAAGCTTGACACTTTTCTCGTTAATGAAATCTTTTATTCGAAAACATCATTAAATAGGTCGTAGCCAAATTTTCGAAAATATGACTACTTTTCGAGTAATGTTATGTGAAATGTGGCAATTGCTATGTAATTATTCTTACAAACAGTTTCAAAAATTTCCTTTAATTTCTTTCACTGATAGGGCTTTATTGTCTTAAAAAATGGCAAGGGGATAAAATTCTCCGAATTTTTTAAAACTAAAAAATGCAATTTTTTTTCAAGCGTTGATTCAAATTTGAGAGTGATGCAGGTGTAGTGAGTGGCGTGGCTATGAGATCTAAGGATATGGGATCGAATTCCAGCGAGAAAAAACATTTCTAGCTGAAAGCACTTTTGAAAGTTTATATTGTATATTACAATTGCGTGGACATGAGAAATAATGCAAAAGAATGTGCTCTTGTAGCAACCTTAGTTAAGAGTTGGTAGAAGAACTTTGTCAAATAAAAAAAAGAGTCAATTTAGCATCAAAATTCTGCTTCCACCTAAATAACATTAGTTGAGAAACTTCTTATTCTCTATTGTGGTAAGGGATAAATTGTGTTGTGTTCGCTTTAAGAAGATTGACATGAAAGAGTTATTAGAGCGACTAAAGAGTTCCATCCATGACTATATGATAATAATACGATTATCTCGCAATTCAATCTACGAATTTCAAAATAAACTTTAGTGTAACCCTGATGGGTGGAAATCATGAAGACTCGGACCGTAGAAGTGGGGGAGAGCAAGGATTTGACTCTTAACGAGAGGAGAGGTTCAATAACAAAGCTTGATATTACATTCTTTGCTCACGAGGCATTCAGATAAACTTAAGTTAAGCTACAATTCCAATGACAAAGGATATGTGTTGCTATTTATTTTACTCTTAAATTATTTGCAAAGAATGTTGGTGATTTCTTGTTATTTCTTTATTGTCATCGTATTAATAGAGATAAACAAGCATTCTTTCATGCTCCGTTTTTGTTTGTCCTCCGAGGTAATTGCCCTTGAAACACACGCAGTCTGGGTACTTTCTACATCCGAGACATTATGGTCGGAGAAACCTCCTCTGGTATGACACCTTCATTATATGCATGCATATCTTCAACAAAAAAAACAACAAAAATAATAACAACAGCAAAAAGAATAATCATTTTAAGTGCGAGCAAATTATGTTACTGTAGGTTTCAATTAGCGAGAGAGATGTAAAAAAGATAATTCTATGATCTATTCTTCCCTCTTCGAAAGATTTGAGACCCTACGCGACCAAGAAAATCTGAGCAAATGAATGTTGTACATAAACGTCTTTGGCTTCCAGGTTACAATCACCAAGTGAAGTAACTTATGAGGGAATCGAACCTACAACCTTCCGTTTTGCTCTAAGTGGGTGCCGCCTTAGCTGTCTTCGTTACATAGATCGGCATTCAGGCGTCATTATATATATATTTCTCTATATAGAAATAAATCTCAATATTTCTCTACATACAAAGAAATCTCTCGTATTCTAGTCATGTATATTTCCATAGGGGAAGAATTCCATCATTTTTTCTTCAGAAACATTTTCAACCGGCATGCAGTATCGCCTCACAGCGGAAACAATCAGTGGGTTGGCTCATTATCTTTAGGCTCTCATATTTTTCATCAACTAACCCTTCTCACATTTGCATATACTTTGCAGTTCATTTATCAGCTAACTAATCTGTAATCACTTCTGTATTACGAAGATTTACGTCTTCGTATTACAGTACGCCTTATAATCCAGTCCAGTAAGCTTTTTCCTATCACTCAAGTTTACAATAAAATAAACAAGAAAAGCAATTGAAATTAATGGAACTAAGGGTCTTCTTAGAATCTCGATATACAAGTAATTTTGTACGAATTATAAAAACATGTTTATATGTTTAAAAGGAAAACAAGATCTGGGAAGCAATGATGAAAAACACTTTCCGCCATTCTTCTTTGGCAAACATCAGGAATATTACTTAAAGATTGCTATCGATATTGACTTCTATAATCTTGCCCACGCTCCTAATCATTATTTTCACATGGTAATTTTCTTCGCATTATAGATCAGTTTTTCATAAATAGAATTCATTAATAGAGAGATTTAATTAATAGAATTTCATGAATATGCATTAACCCTGACCAAGAATCTAAGATCGACAGCACTTTTCACCTATGGGTTCTTATTTTTGTATGTTCTTGTACAATATAAATCATACACATAGTAATATAGTGTAGGATTTATTGCGGGAGTTGACAGTGATCTTCCCCCGGTGGATGGCGAGATCTAGTGCCAACCTACACGTAGCCCAGAACGGTTTCCCCAACAAGGTATCTCATACTAGTTGGGCACTGCCCCAGCCGAAACAAGCAGTAAGCTCCCAACATTTGTAGTTGTGTAATGAGAGTATAAGTAAGTGTGTGTAAGTAAGTTGTAAGGATAGGGCAAGCAAGAGGAAGAATTTTGAACATATTTCATCATGCGTGTCTGAAAAATTGCATTTTCAAAACCGCCTAATTCATTGTATAAATATGTGGGGAATGTATTTGCTGAGTGTATATGTATGGTACACGTGTACGTGTGAAGGTGGAAGAACTAATATACAATATTTTCTTTTAGGTTAATGTTTTATAATGTATTCTCCCGTACTTTTGCGTAAAGTAACTAAGAAACAAACTAAATTTTAACTTCTAATATTTATATTTTACTGTTCAAAACTTTTCTTTTTATCTACCGACAAATGAACGCGTGATATCGACACTCAAGCTCAGTTCTTTAAGATTCGATTATGAGATAATTACTACGTGACAACTATAATTGACTTAATTTACCTACTACATTCATTGCCCAAGACATGTTTGTATTACAACAGGGAAAGAAGAAGATGAAAAAGAAAAACAAAAGAAAGTAGTAGAAGTGTAAGAAGAAGATGGAAGAGGGAGAGATGAACTAGATGAAGAAGGAGATGGAGGAGAAGGAGATGGAGGAGAAAGATGAGGACAAAAAGGAGGGTGTGAGAAAGAGGAGAAGTAGGGAAAGAAGTAGCAAATGAAGAATCTGGAGCAGGATAATGAGAAGAAACATAATTGATGAGATGTATCACTTGTTTGTACGTACGCAATGCTATTTGTGATGATCGGTAACAAGGAGTTAGAAATATTTTTACCATATTCACGTTCTTTTCCCAAGGTGTCTTCCCAATCGTTCTGCCGAGCAAGGGCAAGGAGGGTGGGAGTGGCAAGATGGGGGAGGCCTCCAGGAGCGGGCGGCAGAAGTGAAGGTGGGCTAGGCGTGGGTGGCGCGGCCGGGGCCGGAGCCGGAGTCGGCGATGGAGAATTAGCAACCTGAATGGTTTGTCAAACGTTTTGCTTCCAGGTTACCATCACAATTGGAAGGATTATGGATGTATGTATAGGCTGGTCCTTACTGTTTCGGTTACATAGATCGGCATTCAGTGGTCATTAATATATAATTCTTTATAATAAAATAAATCTCAATATTTCTCTACATACAAAGGGGAAACTCTCGTCGTATTGGAAGTCATTATATTTTCGATGGATTCCATCATTTTTTCTTCAGGAAACATTTTCACGCATGGCTATCGCCTCAAGCGGAACATCCAGTGGTTGCTCATTATTTTAGGCCTCGGGAGGTGCAACTAAGCCCTGTCTCGACATTTGCATTATGGATTATCAGCTAATCTAATCTGTAATGGGAGTGCGAGTACCGCCTTATAATGGGGGGAGCCAAGTTTGACAATGAAAATAACCAGAAAAGCAATTGGAAATTGATAAGGGTCTTCTTAGAATCTCGATATACAAGTAATGTGAGAGAGGAGGATGGCAAACATCAGAATACTTACTTAATTGGGCTTCGGTGATCTGGCCACGTCCTAACATTATTTTCCCACATGAATTTCTTCGGGCAAGTATTTTTCAATAATAGAAATTCATTAATAGAGAGGAGAGAGACCAAATCTAAGATCGACAGGCATTTTTTGGACTTATGGGGTTCTTATTTTTGTAGGAGGAGGGTATATAAATCATACCACATAGAAATAGTGGGAGAGTGATCTTCCCCCGGTGAGGCGCAGAATCTAGTGGCCAAACCTGAGGGAGGGTGTGGCGTCATACCTAGTTGGGTCACCAGGCCGAACAAGCAGTAAGCTCCAACATTTGTAGTTGTGTGATGAGAGTATAAGAATGTGGTGTGTAATAATGTGGAGATAGTCAAGCAATGTAGAAAGAATTTTGAACATATTTCATCATGCGTGTTCTGAAAGAATTGCCATTTTCAGATAAGCCGCCTAAATTCATTGTATAAATATGGTGGGATGGGAGAGAGTGGGTTACGTGTGGAAGGTGGAAGAACTAATATAGCGATATATTTCCTTTAGGTTAATGTTTAGTAAGTGGGACTTTGCGTAAAGTAATCTAAGAAACAAACGAGAGGGGGTCTAATATTTATATTTACTGTCAAACTTTTTCTTTTATGCGGAGAGATGTATCTATTCTCTATGGGGGGTGGAGATACAGTTACTACGTGGACAACTATATAATGGACTAATTGTACCTACTTACATTGGCAAGACATGTTTGGTATACAACAGGAAAGGCGAAGGATGGAAAAAGGAAAAACAAAAAGGAGAGTAGTAGAAGTGTAAGAAGAAGATGAGGGGGAGAGATGAAACTAGATGAAGGAAGAAGATGCGAGGGGAGAAGGAGATGGAAGGAGAAGATGAGGAGAGAGAGAGAAAGAGAAGCGAGAGTAGGAAAGAGTACAAATGAAAATCTGGAGAGAGAGAGGTGAGAGAGAGCGAGAGAGAGCGACTTTTGTACGTACGCAAGTGCTATGGTGGAGAGAGGAGAGAGAGAAGATATTTGTACCAGTATTCACGGTTCTTTTCCCAAGGTGTCTTCGAAAATACAGTCTGGCCGCGCAAGGGCAAGGAGGGGTGGGCAGTGGCAAGATGGGGAGAAGGAGGAGGAAAATGGGCTAGGCGTGGGTGGCGCCGGCCGGGGGGCCGGAGCGGAGGTCGGACGAGGTGGAGGGGGAAAGGGCGGCGTCGGGAGGGGGGCGGGCGTCGCTGGGGCTGGGCGCCGCCGGAACTACGGTGGATCGCGATAGCCAGCCGGGCTGCCAGCCCCGGTTGTTTACGCGCTCGCCGGAGGTAAGCTGCGCCGGGAGGCGGGCGTCCCG
>BOPP01000039.1:5381264-5401251 GCA_017312745.1 Gryllus bimaculatus | reverse complement strand
GCCTCCCCTCCTCTCCATCCCCTCCCTCTCCCCTCTTCCCCTCGTTTTAATCACACGCCCCCCGCCGCTGCCGCCATCTTGGAGCCGCCGCCGCCGTCGTCGACGCCGCTGCCTCCGTTGCTGCCGGAGACGCCGCCGCCGCCGTCGGAACGCCTGCATGCCCGTGTACCCACTCGCCCAAAACGCCGCCTGCTGGGAATCCAGAATGCAGGGGGTCCACCGAAATTGAATCTGCTCAGAACACGAACCTCCCGGCGATGGGGGAACTCCTGGACAAGAACCAAGCATCCTTCAAGACTCTGAGTTAGGCGGATAGCACCTCACTAAGCAGTATTTTTAAGATCCTCGTGTTGGATATACATTTTGGGAAACATTAAAATTTTCGATTCGATACTAACAGGTTACAGAATCTAATATTTGAATGCCAAATGAGATCATAACGGTTTTAGTATATTAAAAAGTAACAAAATTTGTACTACTGATTTATCTGCAATTACAACGTTCAAATAATTTACATATAATTTGATCATATTTAAAGCTGTTTGCATGGCCTCTGCATTTTTTCACAAGCAATCACCAAATTCGGAGAAATAAAAACGATATGTAAAAACTGACTCTTCATCAATCATGGACATTCTCACATCTGTCTCCGATAATGCCATTCTAGAATTCCGTGTAAGGTTTACATTTATTTGAATTTGCCTTCTTGAAAAGTATATTGTGGCAAGTTGTTTTATTATTGCAATCATCGTGAATGTGGGGAGAGAGATTCCTACAACGGCATTTCATTGTCTTTCCCAAGGTAGACGTTCTTGTTGTTTGTTACGAAAAGGTATGTATTACATAAATAAAATACTTCTAAAGGAATTTTCTGGAATATTAGTAGTTCATTTTAAAATTAAACATACTAATTTCGTATTCCCTGGAAACTCTTGTTACTACAGGAATAATCTCTCTCTTGAAAGACAACGTCTGCAAAGTACAGTTCACCTTATTATTAACAACAAAACATTGTGTTAAATGATACTTTTCTAGCATGTAGAGCAAAACCATAGTAATAAAACAGGTAACTTGCAATGTTTCCTCCCCATTGTACCGATACTTATCGCAACATCTGCACAGATGGCAGCACCACTGTGTCCATAACGACTAGTTACTTCATAAAATATGAAAATTAGAAGGAAGAACAATTAAGGAAAACCAGTAAATGCACCGCTGTGAATTCATGGCTGAGATTTACGTTATTTATTGTCATTAGAGTACCGTGCGCTATGCGGCAGAATAGCAGTTACTTCGTATTCTTCCTGCTTTTTATGGATGTTATTGTCGCTTCAAGAAACCATAAATTAGTACAGTTAGACAAAAATTGTCGAGTTTAATTCTTAGCTTTTCCTGTGGTAAACAAGTACGTTTTTCTATTTTTATTGTACTATTATTTAACAGCAAACCACTCCAAATTGTATGAGTTGGTAGTAGTATAAGTCACGATAGTCTTGTATGTTAATTTTAAATACTTATTACTTTAATAATATTTTAATACAAATGTGTGTACATATTTCTCGTGCGCATTGTTTCATAAATCAAATTTCATTAACTTGTGGAAACTAAAAATATATTTTTCAAAATAGTCCGTATACGTTTTTTTTCTGCCTGTATGCGAATGACATCGATCGCCAGAAATCTTCTGATCTGAGGTACACATTCATCCCTCTCGTGAATAACAACTGCAATCGTGTGTATCTAGCAGTCGGCAAGATTTAAATCATCATCATTACATTTGAGAATTAGCAGAACGTGTTTTCCGTTCCAGCGACGAAATTCGTATGACGAAAAACCCATTCACTGACACAGGTTTCTTCGATTAAAGGCAATCATGCGTGTCCGACTAGGGCATGGAGAACACGCTGGAGAAACCCTAGACATTGAAATAATGTTTCTTGAATCTTGACACCAACATTATTATATGCTGATGTGCATCTCCTTGTGATGAAATTGTTCGTTGACATGTAAGATTCCAATTTTCTTACAACGAATTATCCACACTATATCGTTTATACACATTGTACGATGGGGGAAATTTTAAAAAAAATGTTTTGATTGTACACTTGGAATCTTTGGTTACTGCCATATAAATTTGGTACAAGTCATACATTTCTAATACAATAGGCATTACAAAAATTCAGGTAGAATATTTTGGACCTTAAAAATATAAATGAACAACACTCCCTTCAATCACTGGAATTTAATATTACTGTATTATCTGAGTTACTTCGTTAAATAGTTTTTTTTGCAAACTGATATCCTACTTCAGTCGTTACTATGATAGCCCATTCTCAAAGAGGTCGAAGATTCTTGTAACAATGTTCCAAGCCCCATTCCAATGTGACATTGAACATGGAATAATTTTCCTTGAACGTTGTCATTTTCTCATAATGGCAATGCCTTTTTTACCCTATTAGCCGAGGGTCAGGGACCGTAAGTATCCACGAACCTTCGATGTTTCGAGCTCCTTAGCCTCGGTGATTTCACGCAGTACGATTAAGCAGTTCGGCTACCTACGCCGGATTAAATGAATCAGTATCATTAGTAATGACTGCAATGACTAATCTTTTTATTAGTACCCGTTTTCTCTTTGCTTTAGCAGTTGAGTGACACAACTTTAGTAATAAGTATTCTTTAAATAAGAAAGCTGTTGCTTAAACCCTTTTTTGTGCAAATCATTTGAAATTTTCACAACCAAATAGCAAAGCCACAAGATTATTACCCTCAACGCCAAGCTCTGGGTACTGAATGAAAGTCAACATCACCGTCACCAGAGCAGAACCACCTTTTTGCATCTGCTATCTTTCATCTCCTTTGAAATATTTTAAGAGATTCATTTACGAATACTTCTTAAGAATGATGAACCCCCCCAGCGAGGGATTTCCCAACGTGGAGTATGCTGCACAGTCCCATAAACTTCCTCGTGCATACAATATGACTTATATTTTACCTCCAAGGTACTGATTAAGTCATACATCAAGCCCACTATATTCCGTGTTTATTTATCTTAGAGGGCCAACTTTGTCGTAAAGAGTCATGCAAAGGAAGTGCTTTTTCAAGAGGTCGCGAAGCAACGGACCTCGTCGAGAAGAACCTGATTAAAGATTAATTTCGCTCAGTGTAAGTTTTTCTGGATCATAAACCGAAGTAAGGAGGGGAACCAACGGCCGGTGACGTTATCTGCAGTATGTGAACCGGTTCCTAAGACAAGAGTCATTTTGTGAAGTTGCTCCCACATGCTGGAATCTGGGGCCATAAAAGGTACCTTAATACATAGTGCCCCGAACGGCGCGGCGCCGTGCGGGCCGGCGCGTGGTGGCTGTGGTGGGGCGATGGGTGAGGTGGGGGGGGGGAGTGCACGCGTTCCGGAGAATCGGAGATCGCCTTGAGGGCAAACTATATGGCAGAGGACTCGTGAATCGTGGTTGAGTCAATACGTTTTTTTAAAATTATTCGATAGTTGTGTGAATCCACAGCTGGTTTAAATAAAATACGTTTCAATGTTAAAAGTATTGAAGTGATCCGTGCCCAAATTTTATCGAATTCAAATCCTTTATGTTTAATACTATTGTAAATGTAATATTAATAGTTTACATATTTAAATAACACTGAATATAAAAAAAAATATAACAGCTAAGAGAGTGTCATTGAGAAGAAATAGTTCAGTTCCACAATAGGTTTCACTGTAATTAAATCAGATCATATACGTTCTGTGGAGGGATGTCTTCGGGCTAACAACACGAACCCCTTATCTCATGGCAAAGAGGCTGGGTCGCTATAAGTCAAGTATCGAACTGTCGAGCTGAAGGACAGGACATATACGTTTCGAAATAGAAATGTATTATTTCCAAAACTATTAAAGACAGTTACGTTACTTTATTCTTTACATTAGTGTATGTAAATGACAACTATAAAAGTATAAACTATCTGAAAACGTACAGTAGTACTGGGAGAACAATGAATTGTATATGTTATAATGTATTCGGTACAATTCTCAAAGAAGGATAAAAAGAACACAACTGTTTTATCTCCAATCTGTTGCGGGTGATGTACTCGTATACTGCATCTTAAGGAGGCAAGCTTCCCGTATCTGAATGCTTTTAAATTATTTTTAAAGATAAATTGGTTTCAGGGGATTCTGTTTCTTATGATGAGGACATGCATACATCGTACTTCTTAATCAAATTGATAAGTGAGAGGATGTATTCAGCTCTCTGTCGCCATCGTAAATCTAGCAAGACATCTCAACTCCCGATGTAATGCAAGCTGCACACAATAAATTTCTTCTCACTGTTTGTTATTATTGTTATTTGTATTGCTTATTGGTATTGTTTGATGATTTTCATGTGAAAATGTGCCATCTTCCACGCTTTTCCTATATTTCCGCTCCATGGTAGCTATTTGCAAAAATTTGAAATATTTGGACAATCTATCCACATTTATTTTCCTCTCCGAGTTTTTTCTTCATATTCTAACCCCCTCACGTTTCTTCACTACATTCATACGAAAAATCTTGCCTCAAGTATTGAGAACCTTCAAGTACAACTAATGAAAGTTTTCTTTTTCTATTTTTTCCTTGATGGTAAATATTTGATAATGTACGCAGTTTTAAGATTTACGATTTTTAAAATTGTTCAGATAATGAATTACTGTTCGACCAATGAAGTCCCAAACGTTGAGAATAAAATTTCTATTCCACAACATTTTTTTATTATCATTAATTTTTACATTATTTTAATCAAATGCATATTTTTGGAGCAGCAGTTTCATGACAGACTTTTGAAAATTCCTGTCCCCTGGACCGATGCCATACTCAACTCAATAAGTCGTTCTTAAAAGCTTCAAAATAGTGATGAATGAGATGTCGTGTTTGTGAAATTAATACAAACTTGACGCACATTTCTCATATTAAAATAGTGATAACATAGAAAAATGGAAATCCTTAATTCTAAATTTTGTAGAATGTAGTCGATTTATAAAACAATTACAAAGTAATGTATTAAAACAAATAAAAATGCCAACAATATCATGTTTTACTAACGAAATTAAAAAATCATATTTTTGGCTGGTACTTTGAACACCAATGCGGTAAAGATGAAATATGAAACCAAAGAAGAAACAGAATAATTTGAAGAAGTAGAGGAAGATTAAATTTCTAATATTAATTAATGAGAAATTGGATCCAAATCGGGTTGGCCATTTTAAATGGTTTCAGAATTTCTTTACGTTTGAACACATTTTAAGTGTATTGGTGCAATGGTCTATTAATTTTTTTACTGGACGTTGCTTTCATGTCTAACTCATACTTGTTTGATAAAATTATGAATCCACAAAACTTCAAGAGAATATTTAAAACGCAAGCAGTGAGTAACTTTTTAATTACAAGTGCCGAAAGGTTTCGGATCCAAGTCAATACTCTCCAAGCTTGGAACGGTATGTCCGGCGACCTTCCTTCTCTTCGTGGTGATGCGGTCAGACAGGAAACGCAACGTTACAAAATGCAATGCCGATTACCCACTCATTTTCATAAATTACCTCTGAACACAGTTTAACTCTGCCTGGCCCATTTTCATAATAAATTCCCGTTAAATTATTACCCAAAACTTAATCGTGATCAGGACAAAGTTCCACTATACTTCCAGTCGCACCTCGTCCATTATTCAAGGCGAGCTCTCCGCCGTCTGTTTCTTCAGGCCGTCGCCCCTCCACCCTCACCCCCGGACTCCCATGTTGGCCGCGCCGTGCGTGGAGTTTCTGTGTTTACGTTGTAAAGCGCTCGCCTGGCGAGTCGCCGAACAGTGGATCAAAATGAAAGAGGAAAGGAAAAGAAACTCAATGACTTCAACTTTGCGTTATTTGTGTACAGTTTAGGTGCACGTTCGTGAGGGGGAAATAGCATCATTTCAACACGTAGCCAAGTTTTGAAACTTTAACGCTGCATTAACACACCACATACAAAATTTAGCTATTCACTGAGTGTGATGTAGTCTATAGTTGCAGATTTTCGGATTATTTAGTTGTTACATTTAGCATTTATTCTTGGGAAGGATTTTTACTGATAATTTAGAACTAATTGCCAATCTAGTTGTAAGATGGTAATTAAAAATGAATATTGTTTTATATTCAACAGGAAGTATTTTATATTTCTACATTTCCTATTTTCTTGTATCCACAGTTGGTTATATTTATTTCACTTATATTGTAATCGATTTTGTCAACCAAATAAAAACAGTAAATATAGTTTTGTAATTTTGTATTATAATAAAAACAACACCAATAATAATAATAATAATAACAATAATAATAATAATAATAATAATAATAATAATAATAATAATAATAATAATAATAATAATATTTAATATCAAGTTGCATTTCTTACTTTAATGCATGGTCAAGGCATTACTTTTAGCCAACCCGCAATGTTGATTACCCCATTTCGAATAGTTAAATGCAATGTTCGATTTCAGCGACAGTGCAAACACAATATCATTGCATTAAAATAAATTAATTTAAACACATTTTCGCTGCCTATGTTGACAATTTTTCGCAACCCTGAATTTTTCAACCGCAAAATATCCGTAAATATCGTGAAACCGAGTTGAAAGTCGATGCTGCAATGTTTGTGTTACATGTATTTCGGTTAATCATTACGAGACTACAATACCTCAGAGATCGCGCAGTTTTTCGCTGGAATTGAGATCTCTGAGTCCTGGTGAACAGTTTCTTAAATCACCGGGTAATGGTACGTGCTAGAAACATTTTTGCTCTTAACAATAGTATGTACAGTGTAAGAGTACAGCAAAGAGTCAATTTTAAAATAGTTATGCGCAAAAAATGTCAAAAGTACGGCCAATTTCAAGGCAACTGCTGTTTCCCACCGAGATATGTGAAATGTGAAGGAAATCACCATTACAAAAAATATTGAAAAACTAAAGATTCCCTCCTCCAATGTGTTAACTGTAAATAATGCCGCTAATAACCGCGGTTGCAAATACTATAAAACTTACTTTAAAGAGAAGACTATGCTACCCCCAAAAGTAAGTAACAACAATGCAAATAGTTATGGTACCCCAAATGTTACCCCATCATAAATAAACCCGAAAGTTATAAACATTTCCTATCACTTGCTCGTCGCTGTTATCCGGAAGCTACCAACTGCTTCAAGTATAGTGTCGCCGATAGACTGGACAAATATAATTTCCAACCTTGTTTCACAAGTAGTAACAGCTACAGTACTCCAAATACAAAACAATGATAGAGAGAATGGTTATAACAATGCCATACAATGGATAACAATTTAAAAAAGGCATTTCCTCAACTGAAATGCGAACTGCCTTAATCGCCAAGAAAACACATTCAAAATATTCTTACGTCATTGCAATGTCAAGATTGCTTTCATCATGTAAGCACATTTAATCCTAGGTGAAATATTTAACATTCCAGTATTCTAGTGTTATTGTTAATATACATTATCGCCAAATGCAGCTTCGGATGGGGTAGCTAAATTAGTTACCGAGCAAGTGAAACAAGAACAAATCTTCACTCTCTCTTCAGCCAATAATCTGTTTGAGTTGAATTTAATACAGTAAGGAAACCATCCCCGACTTAACGATGACCTTATCCTAATAAGCCATGCATGATTATGTACCCCAAAACCTTCAAAACACAGAAATGTTGAACGGGAAGTAATATTTTTTATATATTAAAAACTGAGTTATTGAAATACCGATTAAAGCACTTGGCCTGTAGAATGTTCCTCCATGCCGTGGATGGCTTAAACACAGGTAGTTACCTGACATATTTTCGCACGGAACATATTTCCTGCTGGGGTTCGACCCAACGATTCGCTGCCTATGTGGCTTTCGTTGTGGTCTTGGCCCGCTGACGCCTGCTTCGAGGCTCCGAGACGGCTTCGCTGTGTGCCTAAAGTGTGTCGGACTTAAAGTATGTATAATTCCTTAGAGGAAGCCACGAAATGTTGCCGCTGCAGCATCGTTGAGAAGGAGATTTTTAGTCAAGTTTTAGTCTCTACGATGGCGAATTACGCGCTGGGTCGAATTTCTCAATTTCCTGAAGAATTTTAGCGGCCGGCTGCTTGATCGGAAGTTTCACGTGATTTCTCTGATCAATACCAAATTAAAGCAGGAACGGTATCCTGATAAACAAGGATCGCGAAACACGGATCGCGATCAATCCATTTTCGTCTTCGTGTCGCTCTCTTCCCTTACATACACACGTACACACAAATATATACATGTGCTACAATATCTGACAAGTCGGGAGCTGAGAGCTTGACACAGCTAGGACAGAACTTCGCTGTATGAGATACCTGGAGGAAGGAAATCCCCGCAAGTCGTATAGACTGACGCCGGATTGCTTGTTAGAATGGGGAAAGAACATAGCAATGGCCTATGATTAACATGAAATACACATATGGGACGAATGTTCACGCGGCGAGTGGTGAACTAATTGTAATGTGGTCTCGTTTATTAATTTTTAATTGAGATTTAACTGATAACACAAAGACAAAAACTCATCAGGACAATTAATAAAACTTGAATTATCTTATTCTTATTAGAAAATTATAGAGGTTTCTTCATTGACGAAAACTATTTCATTTATATCTTGTATCTTCATCTTATTCTTGGTCACTTTCGTCTAAAAAATATTCAATGTTTGAATATATGAAAATTATTATAGAATCTATTTATAATGAACTTTTTCATTCTAAAATATAGACCACGTAAGAGCATCGAACACAAAACATCGATGTTAAAGAATATCAGCTTCAAAAAAAAAAAGATGCAAATACATCAATGGTTCTACAAAAAATCCATGTTTATCTTGTCCTGGCTGGGGCGGTACCGTGCAGCTGAGCGAAACCAGTTTGGGAAAATATCCCCGAAAACCGAGGTAGGTTGGCGCCGGATCGCGCCATCCAGCGGGGAAAGATCATCGCCAACTCTCGCGATAATACATGCAGTACACTTACGGGGCTAATGACATTAGTAGTTGACGCGCCCGAAATCACTAATCAGTTGACGTTTTGCACCCATCGGCATCGATGCCGCAATCCTATCTTGAATTGCTTCCGCTTTTCATTGGAACTGTGCCACTGTGGAGCGCGGATGGGCCCGGAGTGCGTCTTGTAGCCGACGCCCTTGTGACCCCGGCGGCGCCTTTACCGAGCGCCGCCCAAGTCGCTGTCCCCGAACCCACGCCCAGCCGCCCCGTCCTTTTTCTCCCTTTGCTCTTGTCAATGCTTTCCATTTACATTTTGTTATATACTCTTTCAATTTTGTAAAGAATACTACGTGGGAAAAGGAAAGAAACGTTTACTATGGCAGCTTTGCTGTACTCAACGTAAAAATATCGAAATTCTCGAAGATCACTACTTCGATTATTTGATGAACATTCTGCGAGGAATGCTACTGTAAAAGCTATATCTTTTTTTGCAAGACTGACACATCAATGATTTTTGAATCTGTTTTAAAATTTCCGTGTTTTGTCCTCAATTTACTTCAATTTCGTAACTAGCAGTCTACTAAATTAATCAGTTCCAAGTCTTTTCTGTTACAGGTTTTGTTGTGTTCACTCACATCCATTTAAAATGCGTTGTGCAGAAAACAAGTAAATACAGGAAACTGTATTTAGAGCTATACAATGATTGTCTTAAACCTTGTCAATCAAATACGCAATTAAAGCCAAAACATCCTTAAATAATCCTTAAATAATACGTAATGATGTATCTCCTGGAATTAGAAGTGGAAATCCACAGTGTTCTACACCTTTCTATAATAAAGTACTACGCTATTCAGCTCCCTCAACATTTCGAGCTTCTTAGAGAAAGTCAAAAGATCCCCGCTGTACATCCCTGGACGTCAACATCATTGAAGGTCGATAAATCCCTGGTGAAGTTCAGCAGAACAACTTGACTTAGACGAATGGAACTCAAATTACTGCGAGCGTATGATAAATACAAAAATAACTACATATACTTCATTGACGGACGCTATAGATCATACCAGTTTCTGATGCGCCATTGTGAAGGATCCCAAAATCTTTGTCGTGAATTCCGGTTTATTGAACATTGTAGTCAGGAAACATTGTTCACCATGCAATTCTGGAAGCGCTTTAAAAGAGATAACCATAAACTGTACGCGATTCCAGCTATCATCACTAATAAAGATTCCTAAAGATTATCTTCAAAATATATGATGAAAACAACTCCAAACGAGGTCGAATTAAAGAATTCCTTCATTTATTAAACTTCAGCTTATCAGTAATTTTTCTTCTTTTACCTAATCAACTGTAATCCAATTTTATGACCGAAATACATAACAATGAAACTAACACAAAGATAAATAATTGATCTCCAAGAGACAATGTAGACCTAACCCTGGAATACACCAACCAAGATGTCATAAAGATTCGCTAACATAGGAAGATGCTCCCAGCAATGGGAAACCGATAGCGCGTGTCATAAGTCTAGTATACCATACATCAATCGATTTATTCAATCACTACAATCAAGACCCAAGATGACTAGACGCGACACAAGTTTTAATTACACGAAATCAGAACTGGTCATTCTAAAATTACACACAGGTACTTGCTGGAGAATACCTCTCCACCACTTTGTGATATGTGTCAAGTAATACTATCAATCGAACATATTATTATGTCCTGTCGTAAATATGATCACATTTGTATTTTTATCCAAATGAAATGGAGAAAATCCTGTACTCTGTTCCCTTTCAGAACCAGATTGTCAAATTTTTCAAAAACACAAATGTCATGCTTGAAATATAACGTTATGGTAAGCCCGCCCGTATCTCTAGAGTTTATGTGTTATGATCCTACCCCGATGATATTGTATGATTTTGTTACAAGTATGTAAGATAACAATATGTTATAACTTATATGTTATTATGTTATATTATGTTATGTTATTATGTTATATTATGTTAATGTAATGTTGTGTAACCCTCGACCCTGACCATGGTATGACCATGCCCTGATTGTTCTGTATGATGATGGTATGTAAGATAAGTAATATGTGATACTATATTATGTTATGACCAATACATTCTGATACTTTTGTTTATGTAATGACAGATGAAGTCATAAGTGTCTGTAAACACCTGTAATTAAAAATGTTGTCGCTAATAACCTTAGTCGTTGATGCGACAAAAAATAAACAGAAAAAAAAAAGATTGTCTTCAAACATTAGATGTATTTAAATTTGAATATTACATTTCAAAGTTACGGTCAATGTGTTTAGATATATTTGGGACTTTTTAGTATTGGAAGCTTACGTGCAGTTTACGTGCGTTGTCGTGCAGTGCAAGCTTTTGCCAAGGTAGTCTTAATAACTTTACAAGTCGCTACCATTAGTTCTTTGATCGTCACGTATTTTGCCATTATTTAATTCCCTCTAACAAATATAGGGTCACTGATGCACAATCAGAGGTAGATTTAGCTCAAGGGTAGAGTTTGGGTAATAATCGTTTAAATGATGCAAAAACTCAAATAATTGACTTAATGTTGTACTTTACAGATACAACCAATGAGACCCGGCACGCAACTATATTAGTGACCCATAGCTCTCCCGGAAACATCACAAAGACAAAATTTATACACAGTAGCAATTACATTTTAAAGAAAATTGAGATACTGCTTTTCAGTAGATACTCTGAGATTCACTAACAACATAGTAGAACTCCTTCAAAATGATATACGATATAACTTTCACATTTGAGGAAATGCTTCATATGTTCAATTTATATTTTAGAAAGATTTTAAAAGAGAAAAAATATAATTACAATTTTAATAATAATAAACGTATATTTCACACCGTAATTTACTGAGTATTCTAAACAGAATTCTCATTTTGAGTCCATACATAAATGTTGCTCACTTATTCATTTGGAAATACATTCAAATGCGTTATTTAAAAGCTAAATTTCACGAACTCACTTCTAGATATAAATAGAAAGTGAATTTCTCAGATGCAAATTAACAAGAACTGTGTTTCTATATCGAATTTAAACTCTCAAAAACAGCCCGAGGTACTTAAAGAAAAAAAGAGCTTCTTTTGAATTAGTTGTAGGAAAACTTTTATATTCAATAGATTAAACTTCAGCTGTGGCCATGTAAAGAAATTTAAATAATAATAACAATAATAATTACAACAACAATATCAACAAATCATTAACCAAGTAGTACTTACAGTTGTCATTATTCACCACAGAAGAGATTCAAAAAATGCATAAATAAATGGCAATTTTATATGGAAATGTATCTCTGGTGTTATATTTATCTATGGTATTGAAACTTTCATCTTGCATTACATCAATTGCGTCCGTCGGCAACCGATTCCATCGCGATAAACATCAGAACAGCTGTCCCCGTCAACCTACTGACTAAGCGAACGCCGTCACGACAACCGTACTTTACACGTCGACCAATACTTTCGCAACCGCCGCCAACATCGTGACAGCGGCCACGGTCAGGATTACTCCCTCCCTTGCGAAGCCGACCTCGGCAGAACACCCGACCTCGACACAACAACCGACCTCGGCGCCACATCCGACCTCGATGCGACAACGGAACAAGGTAACCTACAACCGGCTCCTTTGGGACAAGCGGCCTATTGCCGACATCCGTCTCCATCGAGAGTATCAAACAAGCCGCAACCAGCATTAGTGGATAAATACATCGGGAAGCTTAGCATGTACTTAAGATCCCGCTTGATGGGAGTCCGCCCCCTAAAAAGGTTTTCAACAAAAATGTAAGTTAGATCACACTACGTAAACATAACGGTTAATTATTGTATTTACCAAACACAAAACTAATTAATTTAATTGAGGTTATAGAAAGCGGATAATGCGTTTTTGAAAAAAAAAAACACGTATAAAATTTAGCCGAAATTATTTTAAACCATATATACTATTTAAAATATTACTTTATACAACATATTAATATATTACATATTATTATACTACATACCATGTTAATGTATATATGTAACATATCTAACAAATTTCGTCTATATATTTTACTTCATTTTTCTTCAAGAATTCATTATATCTTCATAATATACTATGTTAAATTGTCTGTTTACTTGAATATTAAATAAGTGAATTGAAAGATACTCGAATTTCATTTTTGCAGTGAGTTCGGTCACATATGTTAATATTTTAATATTATTGGGGATGGCATAGATTGGGCCTGCCGGGAGACATTAATCCGTTCTTGGAGACCATCCGGATCGTCAGCGTCTGTGCCTCGGCGGTCGTCGTCGTCGTCGCCACCGCCGTCCCGCCGCCGCCGCCGCCGCGCCTCACCGTCGCCGTCGCCGCCGCCGCCGCCCACCCGCCTTCGCCGCCGTGCCGCCACCCACTGCGCCGTCGTCCGCCTGCGCGCGACTCCAGCATACGCAACTCGGCTTGGCTCGGCTCCCCTCCCCCCCCCGCCTGCCTTCACCGCTCGCGCACGGGGCGCGCGCACTCTGCTGCCCTCTGCCTCGCGGCGCTATTACGCGGCCGATGACAGAGGCGCCGAGGAGCGTCGCGGAATACGATGGGTTTGCGTTCTCCGCCTCCACCCCGCCCTCCCCGCCCCGCCCGTTCCGCCCCGCCCCCGCCACGGCCAACGGCCTCCGCCGCCGCTTCGTTCCCCTGGCCCTGGCGACGCGTCCGCGCCGCCGCGCCGCTTAGCAGACACCCTCCTTCTTCAGCGTCTGCTTGGGGGTTCCAACATGTGAACGAGTATTCGGGCAAGTGCTCGCCTCTGGAAGAGAAGTTAGTTTTTGAAGGAACCCTTATTGGGTTGAGAGGGTGTAAATGCGTAGTAAGAACTGTAAACCACTCCGACCTTCCTCCAGTAAATGCTGTTTGAAATTTAAGATTCAAAAGTTGGCAAGAATCATATTAGGTACTATTCTATATGTTCGTAATTCACTATCTCTTCCCAATTTTCTTAAAATATCTCCTTATTGTGAGCGGAGTTTTGCGTAATGTATCATCTACATGTAACAAATATGATTCTCTCTTTTCTCCTTGGCATTGGAATATTCAGTACGTCCTTGCTCGAAAGATCAACAGTTTGCAGGGTGAAAGTATTTGTACTTCCTTTGCTTTTCTTTTTTTATTTTCTCGTAATTTATTTTGTACTACGGGTTGTTTTACTCTCTACGCAAATACATAACGTAATGAGAGAATATCAGATGTTTATGGGTGAGATGGTGGGCATTCATTTCCATACATAATGCTAGGTTACGTCTTACAATCTTCGCGTAGAGTATTTGCGTCGCTGTCACCTTTAGTCTATACTTTTCTGAATTTTAATGAATACCAACGCCTTGGAACATGTAATCTATGACTTAGTAAAATAGGGACAACACAGGGATGTATTGGAACAAAGTTTTGACTCGAACAATTCTACACCATGAATCAATATTAAAATACTTACGAAGACAAAGATTACTACATAATTTGAAACGAAATCGAACGAGATAATAGATCCCAGAAGTCTCAGGGAAACGATGCAGCTTATCATTGAATTACACATCACATTTTCTAACGGGGCTCCTTTTCTAAGGGTTTTCTATATACACAAGAAGGGCGCTGATTAACTCTTCAAGTCATTATTCGACAATTTGCGTCACGTAACACATTTTGCGATGTTTACACCACCACTTTGTCTGGGAAAATGAACATTTGGTGCACAAGTTCATACACATAACTCGCCGCTAATATACACGGGCTGTTAAGTCAAGATTAAAGTGTGGATGTGCGACACCGGAGAGGAAATGACAAACCACCGCATCAATCATCACATTACGGATTAGATCAATTCGTCACGCGAAACAGTCACGAGAGGAAAGGAAATAACTCGTTTACTATATAACAGAAGAATCATAAAACTGAGGAATTTAACTTAAAATTGATTTATTTTTAAATACACCTTTTTAAAGTCCCTCCGGTGGCCCAGCTTACTAGCTTTTTGTGAGACGGTCCCGGGTTGGTTTCCCGGTCGGGGCAAAAATGAAGCTGTGGTCTTCTAATACATTTTTCTAGTTTCTATAGCTGGGTGACGAAAGAAAGCTCAGGAAGAGCAATTAAGTTAGGTTTGATAATTGCAATAGGTCATTCTCGCTAGTAGTCTGCCTTACCCCGAGGCGTGTATAATAAATAACAAATAGGGACCAGGCCTTGGAACATCTTTAACTGGCAAAATTGAGATAAATCTCATCCTAAATGCTATATACTCATATACATATCTTTTTCGAAATAAATAAGTAGCTGGGTGGTACCGGTATGCTTATTATGTTGTTGACGAGTCACAGTGAAAATTCCCAAATATACTAGTTAGATTTAAACTTTATTTTAGTAAAAAGTTACTTCAAGTAAAAATTTACTTGCTTCATAAAATGTTTTGCCACATGAATAAGAATTCTTCCCCTTCCACTTTAAAGAAAACAGTTGAAATCAATCAAGTGAATTACGCTTTTCGAAGTTATTGACACGAATTTTGACTTTATCAAGATATTGGCGAGTTGAATATCTTTTTTGAAAGTCGCAAACAAAACACGAAGTTATTGTTTCAGAGCGAATTACTAAATAATATTCCGTTTTAAACCACTCACCTATCTACAATCTCCTATGTTCTTGAATGTTATTGCAGTGAAAATTCTCAGATCAAATTGCGAATCTCAACGTTTTATCGGTTAATATACTCTAATGTTTTCAAAGCGAAAAAACTAATCGTGCATCTGCCCCACATCCACATTATGTTTCAGATTAACATACTTGTAGTAACGTTAAGAGACCATAAAAACCAAATAGTGGATTGCATATGGAACACAATTAGAATTTACGTCAATGATAAATGAGCAGTTATCTTCGTAACAATAAAGGTCAGGTTCTGACTGACATTCAGCCTGAATAGCTATGTCCTCCATTACGGCAATGAGTTCACGTGTTTGCGAAAGAAGGTACTTCAAATATCACTTGCGATTTTAAATGTTTCCGGATCTTGCATCTTCGTCAACTTGAAATTATATTTTTTCTTCACGAATAATATATTTGGACCACTTGTATGGCAAAGTGCACAAGTAACATGTACAGATACACGTTAAAAAAGACCAAATACCTAATGTTAAAGAGCTGTTCTTTTCCTGCCAGTACAGAAGTATAACACACTGGATCATGCGACATTACAAAACGAATCCAGTGCCAATTAAAGAACATCTTCACAATGTGGTCTGAGTGGTGGGTATGGAGGTTGAGGACAATTAGTGGAACTGTTCGTTTAAAGAAATTATACCTTCCATCCGAGAAGTATAGCCATATATGCACCTTGCTCTGAACGACCTACAAAATGAGAGTGGGGACTTCGCCACTGGAAGGCAGCAATCGACAAGGTAGCTTTCGCAAGATAAAAAGTTGTCGCCAACGCCAAAACTAGGCAACGGCAAGCAGGTTGTTGTCTGCTACATTCGAGTAGCCAAATACTTCGTAATGGGTAAATTTCATTAAGAATTTTTAACATTTGGTAATCTTAAAATAATGTGTTTTTTGATCATGTCCAAGGCAGTATATTGTACTTTCCTTACATCTCTTTACTAAATATTGTTACCTTTTAATCTTACTACAGTATAATAAAGCCATCGATTAAAATATCTTTGTGGTCTACATCATCAATAGACTCCAGCTTTGGCGGCAGGTTTGTAACTTTGTACAGTCATTTCATTATATTTGCTTCTCATGTCCATTTTTTACCCAAAAACATACTTATTTATTAATGCAGGATCAACTACGATTTTATTGCCTTTTTTTATAAGTTATATTTAAACATCAAACGAAGTTTGGATTCGTTATACAACTTCAGAATAACAGAGTATTGGAATAACATAAATATTTTCATGGCAAATTAGTCGAGAATATATTTAATTTGAATAATACTTCACAACACCATTCTGTTAATTGCTTGAAATTAGAAGATCTGCTCCCAGCCGTTTAATGTGAATCTTCATTGCCCGGAGCTAAATGTTCCCTCGTTTTGTTCGTGTAAAATTTTTGTATTTCAAGTAAAAATGCTTAGTCGCGAGTCTTTAATACACAATCATGTTGTAAACTATAAACTTCATATGAAGATCGTGTATTTTACGTACGCTCCCAGGAGTTCTGGGAAGAGGCTGAAACATTTTTCCCATGCATTTTTGCGAACGCTTTTGAATAGAACAAATGTTCTGTAGCAAGTCTTCGTGACTCTTAGAAAGGAAGACTATATGGTTCCCAAAGAAACAGTCAGTACATCTATCGATGTACAACAACACTTCATAAAAAACGTATTTTTTTCAATAACCAGTGATGAAATGTTGACAGTGGATAATTGTCAAAACATTGAAACCAAAATAAATTAATATTATATTATTATTTTTTAGCATATTTGAAATGCAGAAACAAGCTTCTAGGTTCAGAAATAATTAATTTATTTTATCTTCTTCTCACTGTGTACTACATAGACTCAAAAGGAAAGAAAAACGTAACGTTCATTGTTTTTTAGTTTATATTATTTATTATTTTATATTATTTATTATTTGATATTATGTATTATTTGATATTATTTATACAATGTATACACAATGGTGATTCCAGGTGTTACTGATTATACGGAGGTGTTACACTGAATCCAGATGTTAAAAACACACCAGCATGTATATGCTTGTAAGATTAACAATAAATAATTTCTTTAGAATCTTGCCTCAGAATTAGAGATTTCCGAAGAAAGTATTTTATGCAATTGTTCGATTTCGTCACAGCCAGCAACTCTCAACTCTACGCACGAGACCAGCATTTCCAAGACTCGAAGTGTTGTTGTGCTGTTGTGAAGTGCAAAGTGCTTCATTTTGTAGATCTAATTCATGTTGTAGAGGCCATTAGTACTATTTATGAAAAGCAGGTGCACTGGAATTCTGACGGTATAACGGTCAAATATCGCGCGCAGTTGCCGGCCTGCGCGCAAAAGATACCTGCCGTAATTTGCACCGAAATCCGTCAATTCATATATTTTCCTTTTTTCATTTGTATCCGAATTTTTTCTTCGACAATACTTAGAACTAGGGGGCGAATTCTATTGACCTAATACACTGTCAAAAATGATCAATAATATGCTCTGAGCATATTTTAAAAATACCCTTAAAAGGCAAAAAATATGTTGAAATTTTGATCAAAACCAGTTCGTTGAAAGGCATTTCTTCTAAAGTAAAAAAAAAATTTCATCAAAATCCACCACACTTAGAAGTATACTGAGATCTTCCACTCACAACCTTCTGAACGTTATAGAAGAGAAATCAAGAATGTGATTTCTGCGAAGCGTTTCCCAGCAAAAGTGCCATAGGTAACATTTGTTCATCGAACCTAGGAGAATCCGGTGATCTATTTTTACCACCTGAAATGACTCACCTGTAAGACATATGCGCACTTTAGAAAAGAGGCGATCTACATGTGCAAATGCGACTCATAATTCATCTGAAGTTCTTCAAATGCTTCGAATTAAAAGGAGAAATCTATCTACAAATACTTTTAAAATGATTTTGAATTACATGCACTGAAGAGTGAAAACAATGTTTTCAGAAAACTCTGAAGTAATATCTTCAAATTCTGCCTCCACCTTAAGATAATTAATAATGCTCCCAAAATGATTTCTTCCGCGATCAAATAAATAATAATTTACTCAAGTTTATATTACTTTTCTGGCTCGTCACTATATTCCACACATTCTGTTTACGCTGTTTTCCACACACTTGGCATCGATCGAGGTGGTCTTTCCCAGTTGTATGGTGAGATCTAGCTAGCGGAGATTTTCCCAAACAAGGTATCTCCGGGTATCAGCGGGGCACCGCCCCAGCCAGGACATACTCTAAGCTCTGACCGGTCTCTCGACATGTGTGGTTGTGTAGAGCATGTTAGGATGAGAATAGGAGAACGACAAGGTAGGAAAGATCGCTCGTGGTAACTACATATCAGAACAGCCGGCTGCTAGAATTGTCCTCCAGACAGCGACTGAATGCGACTTACCTGACAAATTACTGTCACCGTCAGGACTCGAACCTAGGACTCCCGGTCAGCTGACGCCCTAAGCCATCCTGGTATGCATCGAGCAAGAAAGAGGGAAGAAGAGCAGAGGGACCACCCTTATATTTATATTTACTCGAGTTTAGTGGTCATTACTGCGGTCATTCCGAATGATCCTTAATTTTAAAGAGATGAATTGTAATGGAAAGATGGTGAAATGAGAGGTTGGAGACACGCGAGAACCTCGAGAAAACCTGTCAAGTGCTCTTTGAGTCCTGCAAATTCTACTAGGATTGATCAGGAATGGATCCCGAGCCCCAGTTTTGGAAGAAATATGCGGTAGCCATAATGCCACAAACCCCCTACCGCTTTTTAAGTAATATCTAAATTGTTCGTGAAGGAGAATTGTGGAAAAGAATACCAGAAAAAACCAAAATCCAGAAGACATGAAACCTTGTTTGGGCTGGGATTAACAATAATAATAATAATAATAATAATAATAATAATAATAATAATAATAATAATAATAATAAAAGCAGAGTACCGTAATATACGCAGTGAACATAGTGACATAACATACTCTCATTTCGCCTTTCACGATCGATGTATACAATTCTTGAGAGTGCAACGCAAAACTTCTCTCGCATATTATTACTAATATCATGCACGTTTGTAACCACTCCAACGCCAACTACTTTTTGAAGCGCCGTCTACTTTCTATAAGTGTTCTTTCCATCCAATGGAGAGATATACGCTAACTATTAGTAGAAGTTTCCGCGCTGATAGGCCGTGGTCCAATTGGCGTTGCTGACGCCAACCTGCCGCCGAGACGGTCATTTCGCTCGAGAACCCGCCAC
>BOPP01000039.1:5367485-5380695 GCA_017312745.1 Gryllus bimaculatus | reverse complement strand
CGGATGCGTGCGCCTCGGCCCAGGCGCTGTCTCACAACCGGCAGGGACGCAGCCACGGACGCACCTTGGCTCGGCATGGAACGTACTTTGCTTCTTCGCAATAATAGTAGGCACATTTAATACAAGCCCGAGACGCAGCCACGGAAGCATCTTGGGTTGCCATAGAACTTGGTTTCTTCGCGATATTAGTAGGCAAATCGAATACGAGCCCTCGGGTGGCTAGTGGACAGCATGATAGCTTTCTGTGATGCGAACCCGGGTTTGATTCCCGACGTTTGATGTCTAACATTACGATCGCCTTTCTGATTAACATTACGATGTAGCTTTCCATTTCGATCGCCTCAATTTCCATAGCTGTGCGACAAAAGCACTAGATGCGGTGAAGGGAAAACGTCATGCTTACATGTGTCTCATACTCCCAGACGTGGATTAGAAATAAATATAGAGCTCAGGCCTGGGAAGACAGTTAAATGAAAAAAAATCGCGTTAATCCGACTCCAAAAGCCAATTACAAACAAATATTTTCACATATTTTTGGTGAATTGAATTCTTTGCTTTGAAAGTACACGACCCGTTCAACAACTACTGACCTGGCAATGGAGAAAGTGTTAAATATCTTCGAGTTGTCGGGAAGTTTCCTAAAATATACTAACGGTAAAGATTCGTCAACTTTCGGGTGAATGCAAATATGTGTTTTCAAAATATGCAATCAGTGCTACAACTACTACTGAGTATTGATGGGCGACTTAATCATGATTATTTTATCAATCAATTATTTTGCTGAACGAATTAAAAAATAGAAATGCTTATATTTACATTGATTAATATTTTCGATTATTTAATTGGACTGCTTACATTCAAATATTTATTTTTAAATCAAATATATTACAAAAATTGCTGTCTACACACAAAATTCAGCAACGAAATTCATTGCGTGTATATATATATATATATATATCCAACTACACAAAAATAATACAGAGAAACGCAAGCTACTGTTTTCATGGTGTTAAAACTGATAAAATGAAAATTCATTTTGTATGTTCGAATATTTTGATTATGGCATATTTCATAACTCACCTTGTATATTAGTTGTTCTTTTAACATTTAATGTCCACGCTAAAAATTAATGATTTTAACGTCTCATACATTTGAAACATGTGAAATATTTTTTGATAATATTATATTAATCGATTAATTCAGAACAATTAATCAGTGCATATTAATCAACAATGAAATCAAGCGATTAAATGTTATTGGATTATTTTGTAATAATTTACATTCCTACAACTGAGACAAAAATTGGCTTTCTCAGGCCACAAATGCTTTTTGGGATTCATTGGGAAACTGCTTTCATCTGAATCATACTGAATCATAAGTACTAACTAATATTGTAAGTGGAATGAATTGTGTTTTCAACAACTACTGAGATGACAATGGTGAATGAGAGAAGCATGGAGTTGAAGAGCGTTTTCCCCCTAAATATATCGAGGCATAAAGATTCACGTTTTGGATGAATTCTATTATGCATTTTGAATGCATTGCCAGAACTTCTGAGCTGACAACCGGCAATGATGGCCTAATGAAACATCTTACTGTTAAAGAAGGATATTTCTCAAAATATACCAATGGACAAATATTCGTAAAATTTTCCAACTTTTTACGTCTGTTCCCTGAGAGTACAGAAACAGTTCAAGAAGTAATAATTTGGTAATCGGTATGGGATTATCGAGAGTATTCTTAGCGAGGGAAGTTCTTAATTTTCTTCATGGGTATAGATTTGAGAAAATTTAACCGAACGGATTTGCAAAAGCAGTATTCGAAGCATTACACTAAGTTACCACCACCACAGGAAAAACACCTAGAGAAGAATGCTGAATGTCACAGAGTTTCATCTAGGTTTTTAATATTGATATAATGATTTTTTGTTTGTAATGTCCGGGCGTGAGATTTACCCATTGATCTTCCTTCCCCCGATGTGTTTGGAATTTTCTAATTGTCCTTAGTGGACTTCCACCTTCGCCAGAACGTTCTAACTCCCATATTAGCTGACAGCGAACACCGCAACAAGGGTCTCAGTAATATTCATCCATTGCTTGTGGCATTCCCTGGCTACGCGAATTCGAAATCGTATTAGAACGGTATTTATCGGAAGATTCAAATTTGCCAGACAATTAACCAGAACAGCATCCAATGTTTGAAAGGCTCGCAGGATTTTGTCGTGAGTGAACCGCTTATTCTGGTAAGGAAGGTTTCTTTTTTCGTGCTATTCTCTCTACTAGTTGTTGACAACGAAGTACACAACTGCTACTTGCATTTCATGAGCAATTATACAGCGATGAATGATCATTGAATGATTATATAGGATGCATGAATTCCATGTCACCGTCGGAAGGTGAAAATTATTAAGGCTTACGTGGGATTCAAGCTCACGACTAAAGTGCGTTTGTCACCGCAGCTTCTTGTAAAATTCCCAATCAAAGACTTTTTATTAGAATTTTAACAATGCCAACGTATTTTGACGAAATTAATATAATTGTTAAAAGTCACTGTAATATTGAAGAAATAATGAAAAAAAGAAAACGTATTTGAAACATATGTTTGTAATTGTACCTCGCGAATTGTGCTTATTAATATCATTTATAATCCAAAACTGATTATTTGCATTAAAATGGTAATATTTTACTCAGAAACAACTTAATATATGAATACTACAAATTGGGTTTCAACTAAATTTTACCTTACTATTTGAAGAATTAGTGTGTACAAGCAGCATCTTTTTGTATTCTTGTCGGAATTACACGTATTAAAAGTACAAAAAGAAATTTAAATCGGGGCAGAAAAATATATTTCAAACTAAGCCTATACCCATCCAAAGCATTTCAATTGAATACAAAAACTGAAAGAAACTCACGATTTCTAGACAAATTCTTAACTTTGCAAGACGATGCAAATTACTCAGAGTAAGAATCTATTTGAAATTATACATTTGAAGAGTATTTATGATGTTACAATTGTACTATCTTGCAGGTGCAACAACAGTACATGTTATTATTCAGTAAATTTCTGATTAGAGAAAAAATACTGTAAACTATACTTCATTGATTGTGTACTTTTGTTTAACGTGTTTTCAAAGTAGAATATGTATTTTTGTTTTACGTTAACAAATTTTCTATATATTTCGATAGAAAAACGAGAAGAAATACTTCATAACGAAAATATTGATATGAATTCATGACCGACCAGTATTGAGAAAGGTTTTATAAATTATCTATATTTTTATTACGCTTCTATAAATAGATGAAGTACAAAGGTTTGTCTTGTAGCCATGGAATTTGAAGAAAGCAATCGAATATTTCTGCCAATGTCTTAGTAACAACACCAATAAAGTTTAATTTATAATTAAAATAAACAACTTTCATAAATCATGTGCACGTCGTTGTTTACAATTCTCATTCAGATTATAATTCATATTCAAATATATTCTGCGGTGCTTATTATATTGCTGTTTTATCATAACTTGTGTGTTCTTACTATCAATCCAGAAGAACGAAGAATACAGCAGTAATGATATACACAGAAAAGCAACAGCAATTATGCCTATAGCAGTGAAAACTGTACCTTCTTTCGAGTTTGTGACGTGTGTCAGAATAAGTATGTGGATCGAAAATATATTTTTCTCATTAAACACTATATAAATCTACTTAATTTTAAGGTAGGGTAACATATTACTAACATATGTAACTACGAAGAGTTCTGAATACAAAGTGTTTGAACAGTTGAATACTGATTTAAATGGAAATTGCATATCACTGTTGTTGAAAGTGCTCCAACTCCAAATATCCTCGTAAATAGCCCAGTATCTAAAGCAGGTCGAATTCATAAGAGAACAATTTAAAAAGGCCATGTGAAGTGTGCTCTAAGTTAGACCAATGAATATTTCATTTTATATGCCATGAATATATTGCATTGTACCGTGCATCATCGCATTTCGGTATTTTTAGCTAAATGATGTCTCTGAATCCATTTCATTTCTTTCTCAGAAACTAGGTCAACACAATCAATAGACAGATTTAAGAGACCTTGTTTCGAAGGAAACCTCGCCCGAAGGACTACAGGGTGCTTCAATGGAAATTAATATATTGCTTGTATCTACTAAAATATATTCAAAAGTGGTTATATCTCCAATAAAAAATTTGTTAACGCATGTTTTCCCAGTGACGTAAAGGAAACAATAGCAACAAGAAAAAGTAGCTAACTCTACAAACATTTATCAGGTCTTTTCCAAACGTGGCTAATAACTTCTATATTAAAAGGTGCACAACTAGACTTTTCATCATTTTATTAACTTCCTGGACATCTTACAATTGCTTATGCTAATATCGTATCTATAAAAGTGTAGTTAATTTCTTTTTAAGCACAATGTCTGTGAACTAATTATTAACCTGAATTTTGAAACAAGCTATTAGTTCTTGATATTTTAAAAAAGCGATTGGAATACATTTCATTGAATTTTACAAGATGTAAAAACTTAAACGTAATTAATGAGTTTGACAGTGTTTAATGTAAAGAAACGCAAAAAATCACCAAAAAACACAAACAAAATGCACCTGCAAGACTGTTCTAAGAGTAGATAGCAACTAAATGTAATCTTAGAGCACCTGCAACTACAAATTTGTTCAATCAAACGTGCTATACGACAGCTATTTTTAAGTACCTAAAATTACGATAGCAAGTCATTTCGCTAGCCATATTTATCTTGTCTGGCAGTCTCAACGAAAAAATTACTTATAAAAATTTTCTTTATAATTTTAAATAGATTCTTTGAAGATGCTGGTATAGCTTGACTTGATGAGAATCTTATTGCTACAATTAAAGGGTGGCATCGATATGAAATTACTCCCTTAATTAAGCAACATATTTCCCATGTATTAAAAAGGCAATATCGAAGCCAAATCCGTTTTTAATCAAGAAGCAAACTACTCGAGCAATTAACTTGATCGTGAGACCAAAATTTAGAGTAATTATAAGCAGGCACCTTTCTGGAAATAAAAATGATGCCACAGTATCGACCTATAAATATCGCTTGATACATGATGTGAAAGGCAATGCAACTATAATGGAGGCATTTCTGTTTCGGAGTACATGCAAGTAACCACTAAAGAGAGCCACGCGTGTGAAACCGAAGATGAAGATATTACGTAGTCAACAAAATCATTTACCGCAAGGCTGAACTAATACTAGAGAAGCGGTTTTTCGCTACCACTAAAACGCGGACAAAAAGTTTCGCTCGTATTTACTTTATGCTCAAGAAGCGAGGCGCTGGTCGTGAATACTGATTACCCTAAGAGTCATCTTTCTGAATAGGCCAACGAAAGATGACCATTCCCCTATTTGTGTTCGAAAAAATATTATTGCTTTATAATAAAATCATAAACAACGAAATGAGAGAGGTTCAGTATTAAAAATAAATACTTTAGATTACGAAAACAACGAAAGAATGAATATTTTATTCAATGTATTAAACGAAGGTAAAGAAAATGCATATATATATATATTTAATATATATATATATATATAATTATATATATATATAAAGAGAGAGAGAGAGAAGAGAGAGAGAAGAGAGAGAGAGAGAGAGAGGACGAGAGAGAGAAATGAAAATTATTGAAATAATTCGAATATGCATTTTAATGTTATTCTTTGGTTCTAATCACGGTTGTGGCGAATTCCCTCATAGTGCAGATATCCAGAGTATATGGCCATGGAACAAATACCGCGAATAGGACGAGCATTACTGTGTTGAAATTAGCAACCTCAGAGGCTCAAACCTCTTCCCTATGGGTCCGATTCACCCAAGTTTCTCTATAGCCTTGGTAATCGCTTCTAGCTGTCTCCCCCATACGGAGGTCCCTCTCCTAAAATCCAATTTCAAACTTAATAACGGTCCCCCATTTTCTGGAACCGGCGCCACATGAAGGGGGGAGGCGAAGGCGAGGCAGGACCCGGGGTATGTTCGTACCCTGCCGGCGGCGTGGACCCGCGTTTCATGTTGGTCTTGTTACGAGCCAATGTAGCCAGTGCACAAATTACAATCCTCCAACTTCTTCTTCGTCTTCTTCTTCTTTTCCTTTCACTTCTTCTTCTTTGCTTTGCTCCTTGGGGGCAACCCCGCCTTTCCCAATCCGTCGCCGACCTTCAATGGCCGTCGCAATCGTCCTCTATCCATCGTCTCCTCTTTTTTCTGGTTCTTCGCCTCTTTCTCCTCCTCCTCCTCCTCGTGCTCCACCTACTCGACGTCGCCCGCCTCCGCGTGTTCGTTCTCGCGTCTTGGACTGCTCGGCGGCGCCGTAGCAGCTACGGTGGAGGCGGCGGCGGCTGCGTCGGCGGCAAAGACGCGTTGTTTTTTAGCCCGATGCCTTGGAATCCAGCGGGACGACGTCGTGACCGGCCGTCGGCGTCCGCCATTGGACGCGCGACGCCGCCCAACGTGCAGAGTCCTCAGGCTTCCTTCGCGGCGGCGGCGAAGGCGGAGGCAAGGGCGGCGGCGGCGCAAAGAGGCTAAAACGACGGGGCATTGAAATTACACAGCGCGCAGGGGGGTGCCGAGGGAGGGGGACGCGGGGAGGCGTGGGGCGGGGCGGGACAACTTTTTGGTCGTGGTGGCCCGCGGGGAAAAAGGCCTGCGCACGTCGCCGTCCACGCCGCCGCCGCCACCGTCGCCCCGTGTGGAGGCGACTTCCACGGCGAAGTCGATGGCTGGGGATAGCGATGGCAATAAAAAAACGATGGTTTTAAAACCTCGATATTCTCCACCAGAAACATCGATATATTAACATAGATGTTTTGTTTTCCATGTTTTCTTCAGATCGATATATTTTTAAAGAAACATCGATGTTTAAAAAAAAGTTTGTTGTCTTTTTCAATGATTTTGTACGTTGTAATATAGTTAAATTGCATTTTGAATCTTGTCTGTATAGAATATTGATAAGAAAATGAAGATCGCAGAGTGCTTTAAGGCAAAATAAACTTTAAACTAATATTTACGTATTATGTATATTAGATACAGAGCGGTTTACTGCGACGATTTATGAATGCAAGTGAATAAATGGAATAATATCAAAACACGACGTCCTTTAGTTTTTATTTCCTCCCTTAAATTTGATAAACATTATTACCAACATGTTACTCGTACGTAACCAATCAATAAAATATATTTAATTTAAGTACTCCAATTAAAAATGGAAACAGGATGGGAAAATGCCATTTGTTTTATCATTTCTGAAACATCGATATTTTAAACATCCATGTTTTTTGTCGATATTCTCATTGACATCGAAAATCTTTTGGTGATTTATCGAAATACTGATGCATCGATATTTTGACGAAATTTACGATCAATAGCTGGGGAGATCCCGCGCTGGGGGCCGGTTCTACTCACGGCGTACGGCATGGCGGTGCGGCGCTACTTGGTATTTTTCTACCTTATAGCGCACTTCAGGCGGAGTTTATTTGCTCTTCATGTGGCATGTTTACTCTCTTCGCGAAAGTTGTCTTTATAATGGGAAGAAATATCACGAATTTTATTATTTTTCTTGGTCTTTTGTAGTGTCCCTCAGGAGTTGAAATGTTTATTCGATAGGTGGAGCCTGAGGTAGCACAAGATATTTACTAACTTAATGTTTTACGCACTATGATGAAAAGTAGTGCTTGGAAATTTGCGTTCAAGTGAGAATGCACTCTTCACATGTGAAATTTTAGATATGTTTCTGTAGTCCAGGTGTCCATGTATTAGAAATATTCTATCACTCAATATCTAGAACATTATTTGTAAATTATGATCGCAGATCCTGATCATCAATAAAAATGTTAATTTCCCATAATATTCATGATGTTATTCTTCGTATAAATTGATACAAAAAATGTAATATCTATTTTTAAACAATATTTTTGGAAGCGTTCAGAAAATCGACAAGAAAAAATAAGTTATTAAGTTTTCACTTTTTTCCCAACACTTTTGCGTCGGGGTCCCGAGAGTCACATTACGACTTCTGCGTAATTCAGAAGACATCAATATTGCGTCAAATGCATGTGTCATCAGGTGCTATGATTAATGTGGGAGCAAACCAGTTCAGTGACATTTTCAAGATTTACTAATCAACGAAAAATTCTAATTAGTTTGTGTTTATTCACAAACTCATTCATAAAAGCTTCTATTTAGTTATATTTTCTTGCATACTTCTGACACATTTTCAGATATTTATAAAATAATCTAGCGCACTAATATTTTAAATTATATGACAATAATGGAAATGGGTATTACAAAATTATTATGTATCATCTTAAAAACGGACTGGTTTTAATGGTATTGCAAGTATTATAGTAGTGTTTGTAGGACTAGTGGAAGGTTCTAGGAAGTGATATTCAAGATGTGTCAAAAAATGCTACGTCGTAGACAATAATCGTAGTTCACAAGACATCTCTAATTGCTACAATTGATTGTGAACTCTTATCCCATTTTTGGAGAAAAGCAGACAATTAAGGAGCAATAACTTACTGTAATGGGAAAGATTACTCTGTAACAGGGTACATGAAAGTACGAGAAAATATGTCAGTGGCCACCATCTAGCGTCTACAAGAAGGAACATTTTCCTTTCTCATCTTTTATGAAATTCTTCGTAAAGGCGGGAAATAGTGATTCATGGCTAGTTCCGTTTTCCTTACGAAGTAACCTGCGCTATCGTGACGATCTCACCTCATATTTCCACGTACTGAATTTCTAATGCCGCTCACAACGTGTCGAATTTGTGGTGGGCGAAATGGATTTGGGGTAGTACTTTGCAGAAATGTTTATTTTAATAGCAAGTTTCACCAATACTTTTCCTAGGTCTGAGAAAACTGGAGAGTCGCCATTCGTTGAATTCCCGCAAAGCACTGTGAAAATCGTTCGTCTCTATCCTGTATTGTGAAACAAACAAGGTTCGCTCAAACAAGGCAACAAGAGGAAAAATCAGTCACACGAGCGATTGAAAAAATAGTTTCACCAAATTCACATTGCTAATGCTTTTTTGTAGATGAGCAGTGATAGTTCCGAACAAATTTCTGGATTATATTTGTACAAAATTGACGGTACAGTTTTTCTCCGTTTTTGAGTTGAGCTTGACTACCCTGCTATAAAAAATGTGTGTTAATACTTAAATATGTATTAAATTGCATTTACATACTTACACATTTCAATTCATTTGAGTCTATGTTGAAAAATTTAGGCCATTTCAATTTGTCTTTAAAGTTCTGGTAATATAATCGTAATTGAGATGATGATGCAGAACTTAATAAGTGAAGTTATGTCACATATCTTCTAAATAAATGACGATCAATAGAAATGAATATACTTGAAAATTATTTACAGAAAAAGTTTGCATATGAAATATACAAATTATATCCAATTTTTAATTTATTCTAAATTTACACAGAATGCCCCTTTTAAAATAAATGTTTTGATACGAGCAGAGTCAACCTGCATATACTCATAACAAAATAACCTGCATATACTCACAATGAAACACTAGGGCATATTTTACAAATGAATCTCAACGACAGTTCAGAATAAATGAGACGCTTCGATAAACCTCAGACTTAAAATATATACATAAATCTCTAAAACATTAATGCAGTTGAGGAACTCTTCACCGACCTCTATAATTTCCTTAAAACCGCACAATTACTACTCTTTACGTTTTTAGACGAGGTTTCCTTTTCCGACTGGCACTGGCAACAACAAACTAAAATTTAGCTCATGACAGTCACAAGACTTTCATTCTCAACTATGAAAGCACAAGGAAAAGAACATGCATTTGTAGCCGGCATTACAGACATTATTTTCAAGTACTACAGAAAGCCCTAAATATCAGAGACGAATCAATAAAATACCGAAATAAATTAAGAAACACGTAAAGCAGTCCTCTTGGCAACCGACAGATTACCCACAGCCCCAAACAGCTGGCGGCAGTCGTTCTTTCCCGATCCACAGCCGCCCTCCCCTCCTTCCCCCCTCCCACTCCCCGGCAGCGCTTGATCCGCCCCTCGCCCACTCTCCGAGTTGGAAACTTGCTCTGCCCATCGCAATTACGCCAGGCTCAATTTAAATAAAAATTAAACTTTTGGGGTTGAGGGCGGAGCACGAGGCACGGAGCGAGCCGAGGCCAGACACGAGACGCGGCGCCGAGCCAGGAGGTGGAGTAGGCGGCGACGAAGAGAGAGAGAGGGTGGAGGAGGACAAGATGGAGGAAACGGAGGTGGCTGTAGAGGCGTATAGCCGAGAGAGAATTTGGTGGGAAAGAGCTTTTGGAAGAATGGAGGAAGAGGGGAGGATTAGAAAGGATAAGATGGAGAAACCGATCTAGAGATGGCAATGGTAAAATATCACGGTGAGGTAGAGTGGGCGGCGACGGAAAGAGACGCGGTGGAGGAGGGCAAGATGGACGAAATGGAGGTAGGTGTGAAGACGTATTGGCAAGAAAAGGTGAATTAGTCGGGGACGTGGGGTAGAACGGAGGAGGGGGGATTAGAAAAGAAGATGGAGGAATTGAACGTAATCTAGAGAAGGCGATGGGAGAAAGTCACGGTGAGTATGACTGTGAAGGAAGGATTTGAAGAGTGAAAAACGGAAAGAGATTATATACATTTAATTAATGATGATTATGACAACAATAAATGTCATGGAATATAAAAGCGATTCTTGTGCAGGCACATTGTTGAAAATTTGTTTGTTGACGGGCACAAAATACATCGTTCATTATTTAAAAAACATGAATAGATTTTTTAAGATTTAAATTATTAAATGAAATTTTTCAGTAATGTCAAATATCTGTTATGTGCAATTGGTAACGATTAAAGATCACTGATAAACTCCATCAATATTTACCACTTCATTAAGGATCTATTTATTCGTGTTTAGGATCCAAGGAAACACCAGGTTAGGATCCAAGGAAACACCATTGATTACGAAATCAGAATATAAATAAATCTGATGGATAGCGTAGGTTTGTTTAGAGTCAATCTCAGCTACTCAGGTTTTATTAAAATTCATCTCACGGCAAAATATGTATGGTTATATTGGTTGATTTGCGTGCAATAAAGAAGTGACTATAAATAAAATTCATGTTATTTCCCCCAAAATCACATAATAATGGAAGCAGTGAATGATTAGTTTTGATCCAATACATCATCACTTTCTCGTATTCCACTGGCTCCATTTGTTAATGCTCTTTCATTTATCATATATCATATAATAGGGCTCAAGTCCGAAAGATGGCTAATGTTAGGATTAGCACATTATCCAGACAATGTGGATAAATTTGTATGATTGACGATGAAGGAATTATTTCAAAGTTTATCCGGATAATATTGCCATTAGCCACAGAGCGCTCACTTAAGAAAGGTGATAATACGAACGCGAGGAGTCCGGTGTACTTACGAGGATTATTTTGGATTAAAATTTCGTTTGAAATTATGCTTTATGCTAAATGATAAATAGGAGTTGGCCAGATGATAATTGAGACTTCACATAGGTTATGATCAGTGTTTTTATAATATTGACAAGTTTTATGTGTCACAACTTGATTTTATTATTATGGTTTCAGTATAATTTAGTGTATTACTTTATTATTTATGACGTTTTATAATTGGTTTATTCTTAGCCATTTGAATGTAATATTTTGTATAATTTTTAGATTTTGTTATATTCACCTCAACTAGGGTCGAAACGTCAAAGAAATAAATTATTAGAAAATTTCTTTTGTTTCCGTTTTAATTAGGTCATAAAACTATTACAATTAAACGAAGAAAATACATTCCTTATAATTACGTTATTACATTCCTTAAAATTTCCTGTTAACGACTACAATTGTAGCAATCAATACACACGTAATATTATAGTTAATGTTAAGAAGAATACAATGAGAGCTTTGGTAACAGAAGTGACGACGGAAAAATCGACGATGACTTACGATGTGATGAGCGGTTAAGATGAAAACAGCGGTGACTTTCAGGACACCAGAGATGATTAACTTCAAGTTGTAAAGGAGGAAAATTTGTGAAAGTGTACATTACGAACAAGGACGGATCTACTGGAGAAGAAAATCAAAAATTTCCCTTTGTAATTCAATCACAGTCTCCAAAATAATTAAAATTTACATAATATTCATAGATGGCACTGAAATGAAGCACGTCGGATGGATGTGGACTTGGTTCAAATATTAGATGAGAGGCACACGCATTTCGACTGGTAGTAGAGGGAGAAGGCTTCCGTTTATGTCTGTCCCGCTTCTTCGCAGGTAAACACAGTATTAATTTGCCATTGCCTTTTATTGAATGATGGGTGATCATGATGACAGGTGAATGGTTGTGGCTGGGAAGATATTCAAATAGAATATGTGGTGAAACGAGAAGCCAACCATCCCAAAACCACGTGATTCAAAAATGTATGCCTTACAAGCAACGCGTTTAACAAGGCTTCGGATCATTGTACCATGCATGGAATAGCGTTCAACTACGCATACTTGAACACTGCTTCGAACCACTTAACCACCAAGTCAGGCGGATTAAATCTCAGCGACGCGGTCATAATTTTTTATGGAAGAGGGGCTCTAGGTATAGAGCTCAGCCGACTTGATATTTTCTTACAAAGAATGTTTGAATTATGCATTTTTTATTTCGTACCATAGTTTTTTTATAACGTATTCAATTGAAATATTGAATGCTTTTCATTACTTTTGAAAATGAGTAAAAACTATTTGAGAATTCGGCATCGGTTTCTCGGGAGGAGGGGCTGAACCGCCATGATCACCCCAAAGGGTGCACCACCGAATATTATACATTCAAAATTTGGCTGTTTTTATAGATATCTGCCTTGCGGCCCCCGAAGACCCTTTTCTGAATCCGACCGCGGTTATTGACGACGTGCCATTGTTCTCTTCCCGGAGGGCGGTGGTTTTGGCGGGCGATGACGCGGCTCCGGCGGCGGCGGCGGCGACCGCGTACGAGGAGCCACCGCGCCCGAGGGGGCTGCTGTCGCGTGCTCCGACCCGCAGATGCGGCGTCTCCCACGACCAGCGCCGACGTCGCCGTCGTCGCCCGGCCGCCCGCCCACCCGAACGCCGCCACCGTCGCCACCGTCACCGCAATCGCCACAGACACCGACGCTGTCGCC
>BOPP01000039.1:5346708-5359678 GCA_017312745.1 Gryllus bimaculatus | reverse complement strand
ATATATATATATATATATATATATATATATATATATATATATATATAATCCCTTACTTCTCACTTCAATGTTAATTACAGATGTATTTTTATCTCTTAGGAAAATGTAACAATATCTGGTGCTACATGTTAGAAATAAATACTGGACACGCCGTTTTGAGTTGGCACTGTTTAGCGTATCTCCTCCGCTCGTGAATGAAGTATAGAGGGAATTTTTCTATAAAGGTCATGAATGCAATCTCAAAGTACATTAATAAGTTGCAATTCTAAGTTTCAAAAATCGAATGACAAGAAAGAAGCAACAGAGATGTGTTATGAACTTTTAAAATACCGTTATTTTGAGTTCACTGAACATAAGGGAAAACATGAAACTTTAGATATGTATTGTTTTGTGTGAGTTTTTCTGATGCTTTCACTTTTAACGTTATTAAATGCATGCTCAATGAATATTGGTCTTTTTTTAGTGTTTTTATGTAATTCTATTGCATGCGTCATTTTACGGCGAGAATCGCGAAGTCTGTCACGCGTTAGATAAGTAATTTCTATTAAAAATCGACAATATAGCTAACAAACTAATTTAAAAAAAGTTTATTCTCGTAATTGGTACTGATAAAAGTATAATACAACTGTATTGTGTTATTTGTATTGTTCAAATGATACAGCGGGAACCGTTCATATTACTGGTATTGACTGCAAGGGTTTACGATGAATGTCAAACACAACAAAAAAGCCAATGTGAACTGTGAGATAATTACAAGTTTCGGGTGTATTGGATCTATCAAATTAACTCCTAACGGATAATGTGTCTCATCGTGTTATATACTTGTCAAGGTACATACTTTTATGAACATTTATGTAGTATACCTATTATGAAAAACAGACCTTGCAGAACTGCTACCAACAACAATTCAAATCGTTATTATATATAGTATTTTCAAAATCACGAACACTTTGATGTAAGCGTTATATTTATAACTAGAGAATACTTAATACAAGACGGCGTTTGGTTTAACTTGCAGTGCAGTAGCGTAACGATCGGGCCCGCAAGCCTGCGAGCCCATGTAAAAGAAGGGCCGTTTTAGGGGATTTTTTTTAAATTTAAGGTACTAACACTTGTGTTCGCTACAATTATATATGCTTTTATAAAGAGGGCCCGAATTTGCGCTCTCGTTTCTTTACGCTACTGCTGCACTCTCGCCATTAAAGTTAAATAAACACAAGCCCGGCTATTATAATGTAAATAAAAATGTATCCCACACCAAAAATGTATATTTTTTGTGTACTAAGGTTTATAGTCGTTTAGGTGACTTTATTCGATAATTGAAGTAATGCACGAAGACAAACACTAAAGTTCATGATTCATCAGAGCTCAAATTTTATAAAGCGGCTAGAAAGTTGTTTCATAACAGCAAATAATCGCAAATAGCATTTTCACGTGTACCGAGAACAGCATACAATCATACTTTGCCATATTGCATTGCAACACCTACAAGATCGTTTGAGAGGCGACATCATTTAGGAAACAAAGTACAAATATTGGTATCAGAAATTACCCTTCCTCTTCGTTGAAAATAGCTCGTAATCAATAATTCCGATAATTTGCCCACATTTTGACAATTACGTGTGCCCAAAATACATTTGCAACAAACGTAGGAAATGACAGTATAGATTCCCATATGACATATAAATATGACATATAACACTATTCTAAAATGCGTCTACCTTCTATATTTTCGTAAATTATGTTCTCCGTCTAAAACCATACACATTAAACCAAATTTGTTAAAAAATAATCAAACCGATAGAATAGCCATTCAAACGGAACGAAAACGCCTCTTTCGACACTCTCCACACCCTTCTACAAACGGACGCGCACACAACGAACCCCTTCCCGTGCAGCCAATTCATGTAGTCGACAAATTGAATGAAAGTCCATTGTTGGGGTGCGAGCCCTCACAAAAGCCTGTTTGCTCCCACGCGACGACACAAAGTCACGTTGTCCACGACGCAGCCCAGCCAATGGGAGGCCTTGGAAATTGTATACGCGTTTCACGGGGAAAATTGGCACCTACGCCACTCACCGCTCAAATTGCTCGTCGAATGCTGTTTTGGAGATGCGGTGGGAGAGATTGGGGCCTTCTTTTATGTTGCAGCGGTGCCTGAGAGCGCTAGAGAGTTCAAGAAAACGACTACAATAACGACTCTGTTGTTTAAGTTTCGGAATACTTTCGCAAACTTCTTAGTGTAGAGAAAGAAAACCAGAAGACGTGGAAACCAATCAAATAACTTTAAGCTAATCAAATGATCTGTTGCCTATATAACTGCGCTAAGAAGAACGGAGTGAACTATTGACCTGCTCAGCAGTTTGTAGTTCAGAACTTCAAAAGTTCTCCTTCGTTTTCAATTGGAAGTTTTGTTGGTTATCTTCTTTGACATATCGCGTGAATGTGAATCCAAAGGCAATGCTGACAAAGAAAGTTTGCGACTTTTCACTAATTTATTTAAAAATAATGTATATCGAAAATTCAGTTCATTAAAAAGAATTCTATCAGATGAACCTTTCTTTGAAAGTTTATTTCCAGTTGTTAACTGAATAATTTATGGCAAATGTAATTGTAAAGCAATAAGCATAATTATTCTCAAAATACAGACGTTTATTGATTATTTTGTTTCCGGAAGCGTCAGCAGCTATGGTCATTCTTCCCGTACGTGTGGTGAATGTTTTTGACTCGAGAAGTGAGAGAGTTCTTCCATAGCAGTACGAGGCCCGGCTACGTGGGGCCTTCTCCATGCAGGTGTCTCCCGCCAGCAGAGCACTGACTGACGCGACCGGAACAAGCTCTAAGCTTCCGACTGGTCCACTGAATTGTTGGGTAGTGCATTGCATGTAAGTGTGTGTGTAAGTGTGTGTGTGTGTGTGATTAAGGAGAGAGGATAGGACAAAGAAGAGGAAGGAATGATTTCGCATGGTCCGTGGCCCATTTGTTAGTGTGCTGGTCCGTCATCCGCTTGGTTTTGCACAGAGAAACCAGGGAAAAGTACCGATCAGAGCAGGCGGCCGATAGAATTCTTCTCCAGACAGCGGTTGGATTCAACATAACTATCTAGCTAGTGTGGAAAACCTGCCACTGTGAGGAGTCGAACCCTAGGACCTTCCGGTCAGAGGCAGTGCATTGACATCAGTTGTTGCCCTGAGCCACCTCATCCAATAAATAAAGACGTCTATTAACGATGTTTTTATTTATAAAATTGAACTACAACGGTGGTCCGAAACCATACTGGTTTCGAAATGGTACTAGGCTGCGGGCGATTGATTTTAAAGAACAAAAATTGTCAGCATTTTGTCCTTCTTTAGCATGTCATATGCACTTGTAGAAAATGTCCGAAGAACACAGTTTTACAACATTCCATCTTACTCATATCTTATATCCGCTTAGTCAGGGACACAACCGGTTAAGTAGGGTCGACGCCGTTGTATCGGTTCCTGGAGATGAATATAGGAGTCGAAAAACAGTTTGTAGGGTTGGACGTGAATATTGTGCCAAATTGAAAAATCACTGACAAATATCCCACGAGTGGCGAGCAATGAACATGTTTCCGAATGTCAGACATTAACGACAACTTAAAAATAAAATATTTTTTCATACCAAATAGAGATGTTTAATTCCAGAATGTTCTCTGGAACAAGGTATTTGGATCAATTGTGGATTATGGTTTGGAGTTCTAAATGGGCAATTATCTAGAAGAACACTTAAAAAAAACAGAAAATGAGCTATCCGTCTGCAGGTTCTAAGACTATCATGGCTCTAACAACGTGGACTTTAATCCCATTTTAACCATTTTAATGTTCAGCATTTTTGAACTATGATTCCATTTGTAACTAGCTTCTTGAAGTCGTTACGTTTAAAAAGGCAGACTTCTAACCATTCGACGTCGGTCACCACGGGCCACCACCGACACCACCCACACTTATGCTCACGCCCGTCCCCGGCGCCGGCGTCCTCTGTCAAGCCCCCGCCCCCGCGCCTCCCGCCTTCACCGAAGCCACCCGCTCTTAGGGCGTCACCGCCTCCATTAGGCGAGGATTAACCCCTTAATCGGCCGTTTTTTCTCCTAATTACCAGCGAGCGGTGCCACGGCACACCGGGAAAATACCATTATCTTTATTTTCCTCCGCGGAAAAAGAAATCGATTGTTTCCATTTAGTGGGAAGTTTCTTTCCGGTTGTGCAGAGAATCAGAGTAGATGCGAGGGTGCTTACGGAGAAATTCCGTGGAGTTGATTTTCGAGACGAGAGAAGGAAAAGAAAAAGAGGCGAATTAGGAAGTCTTTATTTCTCATTGTGGAGTTTGAAGTACGGCACTCCGCAACGACGTTGTCGAAAGTAGAAGTTTTTTATGTGCCCATTGCCTTCACGCGTATCGTGACACGGAACCAGACATAATGAAATTAGGCTTTGGTAAAAAAAACCTTCATCCTGTCGACGTATGTTACGCAATGATTTCATTTAATGCTATAATTCGATTTTGTTATTCTTACGCTCGCACAAAACCCACTCAAAATAATACCTTGCTCTCTAATGACACGTACGATGCCCAAACCGTAGTAATCATTCTGCACGTCCCACACTTCGTGCATTGCTACTCTAGAGTCATATAATATTTGAAATGAGCATCTGAATAAACTAAATAGCTATGATCTTGTCAATACAACCTCACATGATTCGGTAATATGTGTTTTCCACGTAACGTACTATGAACTTCTCGTTCGCCCAAGAAAGCATACAGTCGGAAGAAAACATTGTATTACAGAAGTAGATATTCGGGCGCCGTGGTAGGACAGCTGGCAGGTGGCAGGCTTACATGGATATGTAAATTGTAAAGGGGCGGCGGGCCGTTGCCTCTTCCTGTCTGTAATCAGCGATTATCGGAGGAAAACCCTGTGATCAAGAGCGGCAGCCAGTAAGCATCTAGGCCTGCGGGGATGCGCGGGGCGGCAGCGGGGCTGCGGCGGCGACATCTGGCCGGCTCTGCCAGCCCCTGCGGCGGCGGCGGCAGGGGCGGCGAAGGCGGGCGCGCTCCCCGCACGGCCACCGCCAGCGGCGAGACCTGCTCGACGCTCGCTCGCTGCCCGTCGCTCGCTGCGAGTCGCTCGTGGCCCCGCTGCAAATCGCCCCTGTTGCACATCGCCCAATATCTTTCTCTGAATTTCAGTCGGCCCGCTGCCCGTCGTTTCTCGCGAATTACCTGTCTCCCGCTGCTAGTCACATACTACCTCCTGCCTACACTCACTCGTCTCCTATTGCCCTTTGCCAACATTTCGCCTGTTGCCGACCAACGGCTATTCTTTGGCCGTACGCGTTTCTTTATATTTAAAGAACAGTGTTCTTTAAATATTCAATATCACATTGAAGCACTTAATGCAATGTTTGGTGAGAAATTTACTTTCAAGTAAATATAAAATATAGATAAAAAGTGGAAGAATAGTAGAATGTGTCAATGTGTTTTATATATCATCCGAATTCCTTAAATTGTGTTTACTATAGAGTGAACGAACTGAAGGATTGCAATGTCTACGTTTATTAATCGATATAAACAGTCTATATAAACTTCACCGTAGTGACTCCGAATGCACCAGTCGAGATGGAAGGCGAATTCTAGGAATATATCGCTGTACCTGGACATGTTAAAACCAATGTACATAAAATTTCAATTAATTTAAAAAAATATGCCAATACTACTAGTTTGCTTAGTTTTTTAATAATATACTACGAATAAAGCAAGCATCGGTACTAGTTGCAACAAAGTTTTGGACATTGACAGATATTTAATATATTAATATATTCGATTTTGGAATGCGCACATCGAAAGTATACAGCTTGTAAATGGAATAAGGACATAATTAAAGATTGCTGCGTTTTCCGGAGATTTGAAGATTAGACCGTCTTAGTCGAGTATATATTTTGAATGTTTTTTACTTTAAAATTAAGCTCTCTGAAGATGATCAACATTGTTGGAGAAAATGTTAACCAAAAAAATTGCATTCAAAATAAACTAGCTGAATTCTTAATATATTAGTTCGCTGTGCTCGCTAACAATGTAACGAAATTATAATACACGAAACAATCAGCATCCATTCTTTATACTATTAAAAGATGAACACATTTGTTGATATCAGTGCGAATTAATTATTAATTCCGCAGTAAAAAACTATTTTTTTACTGTGCTATCCATGAGTTAGGAACCTTTGAAACTTATTATTTTTCTAAAGGTTATGTTAAATCTACTAATTTTTGGTACGAGAAAACTTAACATATAACTAACAATCGCGAAGTTCATTTGGATCACGTTAATTTCATCTGCATTGAATACTACATATCTCTGTTTTTAGTTATTGAAACATTCCATTATAGTAATACTATTATTGAACGTATATAGAGTTTAATTGAAATATTAAGTCAATTTTTAAATAATTCTTCATAGTACGGTACAGTAAATCCGACAGCAATCTGCAGAGAAAACGTAATTACCTGTCTAAAAAAAATATTTTTAAATTATGAACTCTTTGTTTCGAATTCATATTAAAAAAATCTATCAATTCTTCTGCATATTATCGATTGTCGATAATTTTTTTAACTTCCGCTGCACCTTTTATTTCTCGAAGCTCCTATGCCAGCTTTCTGACAGTTTTGGTAAATTTATAAGTTAACTTGACTTCTATTAAAATACTATCAAATACAATTCCAAAGATCTATTGTATTGTTATAGAAGTATTGGAGACTCTTAAAAGAAAATGGAAATATTATAAGAAACTTTGCTAATGTTTTTAATGAAATATCATGATCACTTACGATTAGTTATTTCTTTCCAATATTGATTTATGTAAAAATTTGTTCACTAATATTTGACGTAAAAAGCTGTAATATTATCAATTCTTAACTTTTAAATTCTAAAGTAAAACATGGCACTTCACTATACGCAAACTTTCAAGAATTGATAATAAAACATTTCTAAAATATTCGGAGGTAGTAATATCAATATCATTTATTTCTTTTATACTGCCGTTGGTCTTACGTCTGTCTTCGTGGATGATACGTCATTCTCCGACTACGTCTCTGTCATCATTATTATTTTGAGTTCAATGCTTGTTATTTCGCCGTCGTTCCCTTCAACGGAGACATTACTAGCAATTTTATTACGCATTAGTCCAACTTATTGTATTTATCAATGCCATTCTAACATATTCGAAATTTTTTTTCTCTTTTATGCTAGCCTTTTATTTTCCGAGTTAAAACTTCAGATTTCTTTCATAATTCTTTTTTACATTGTAATTGATAATTTTTTCATTACAATGAGTTTCACAAGTAGTGGAGGAAGACATTCACCTTGTTAGATTGCATTATGAAATATGCCTTTAATGACAGAACGTGAACAGCAAGTGCTCATGACATTTATTAGAGCGTAATTCAATTTTTCAAGATTACCTAGCTATGTTTCCAAACTAGGTTTTAATCACATACGTACTTTTTGTTTGTAATGAAAAATCAGACTAATTTTGAGCCTTTGTAATGGCGATGCCTCAAGCTGCAGTGTATTGAGCCTAACACGGATCCCGGGCCTGGCCGTGGCACCGCGCCATGTGCGGGGCGCGGAAGCGCCGTAGTGGCGGCGACGTGGATGGCGCTGGGGCTCCCGGACGCCTGCGTCCAGACGGCGCCGTCCACGCCCGCGGCGCGGCGCGGCGACGTCATGCGGAGCACGCCGACCGCACGCCGCTCGGTCGCGCTTCATCGCACAACAACCCTCGCTCCAGCGTCGACGCCACCTCTTGCACAGCCACCACTGCCACCGACATCACCACCACTTCAGCCGCCGATACCGCCACCGAAGCTGCCAACAGGAACACGGCCTCCGCCGCCACAATACTACCACCACAGCCTCCACCATTGACACTACCACCGTCGTTGCCAGCTTCACTCCGCCGCCACCGAGAACCACCATCAACACAACCATCACAAACCACACCACCTCTACCACAGACGTCACCAAATATATCACCACAACCGCCACCTCTACAGCCGCTACTCATCCTCACAGCAACCACTACGGAAACTCCTGTGGTTTCTCTGATCAACACCAGGCGAATGCTGGAGCAGCAACTAAGAAACGGGCGACAGACCGCGCGTGATCCTTCCTTTCTCTTCCTTGTTCTACTCTCATTCCTTACTTATACACATACTCACACATCCACTACACTACCTCACATGCCGGGAGACTGGTCCGGGGTTTAGAGCTTGTCCCGTTTGGGGCGGTGCCCCGCTGGTGGGATATACTTTGGTTAGGGAAAATTCCCACAAGCCGATGTATGTCACCGCGGGATCTCGCTATCCAGCGGGAGAAATCATCCCCCCTCCCACAATGAAAACAAGCAACTTACGGGATTAACAACCGTACCCGTTGATGAGCATGGAATCACTATCAAACCACCGCAACCATCACTTATACCTCCGGCGTCGCCGCCAACTCCATAAGTCCACAATAGACATCGCCATCACAATCAACACCACGGTCACCATCATCACTTCGAAGACCATCACAGTCACCACCGCCACCACAATCACCCCCCCCCCGCCACCACCACCAGAATCATCATTACCACCGCCACATTTAAGAATTACGATTTTTTGCAGTGCCATTCTTAACTATTTTCCCCATTTTATTACTTGCTTATTTTTGGAGCCTCCAGTGCAAGCTCAATACGATGTCACTATCTGTTGTTGATGTCTCTCGACATTTTTATTTTCTTCGACATTGCCTTTGGTTCAGAAACCCTGTCGTTAGAACGGAGCGCAATTGTAATCAGATGATGTTCCCTCAATTTGATTGCGCAGGGAACTGATCGATTTCTCCCTATGGTGAAAACATTTGCATCAGTGTTCCAAGAATAATAAAATAGATAAAATTATATTATGATTTTCACGATCATGATAAATTGTATGTCTTCGGCATCTTTGTTGTGCCATCGTTGAAGCCCTGTCGTCACAGAACTACTTAATAGTTAGCTGAATGCCACCATCATCACAGCCAGAGTCACAAATTCCATTACCCCAACCAACACCGCCACCACAGTCGCCCTCACCACAGCCCAGTCCGCGTGATCAATGCGGCCATGGTATCATCATCATAATTCCCAAACTTTTCCTTCCTTGTCCAATTACTACTTGCTTCGGCTGCACCTGTACTATATTTTGACTAAACGATTAATTTTGATTTAGTTTTGCAAAATGAAAACAATAAAAATCTACACATGGCATATGGGGGATAAGTAAAATCTACATACGTTCTCTTGAGCTCCCAAGTCGAATTTAATGATTGAATACACGAATAAAACTTGCAGATGTGTTTTTCGCAATATTTTTGCACAATAATGCTTTCTGAATAAAAAACTGCAAACTATTTATGAAAGTATATTGCCGTGACACAATAACCATTTTTCTTTCAAATTGTTGAAAACTCAGATCAAGTCTACAAGAAAAGATGTGTAGCGTAGGTCGAAGAATGAATTTTAAGTAGATCGCCAGAAACGAAAGCACTGTTTCGTAGATTCTTCTATTCAGTTTAATATTAATGAACACTTATTGCAGGTAACCAGAGAAATCGATGAATAACCATTTCAGACTCATAAATCACATAACCGGGATATTTATCCACATCGGCTTCCTAGCGTACCTCTCAATATTCCATACGCCCTTCAAAATGTATATATTCAATCGCTTTATTAACATGATTCTTACAACTTCTTCCACTGTATTTTCACCGAGCAAGTAATTTCTGAACTGGAAAAGGAACTCTAGTAGCTAATTTTCTTTAATTGTAATTTCAAACATATTACGCATTATGCGAGTTTCTCGCGGAAGTATAGAGTGATTTCGAATTGTATACTCGAATTAGACAAAACGAAAGCTTAAAGGTATATAGTTATTTAAAAGTATGTATAAAACCTTTTGAGTTGCAGATAAAAAAATTGAAGTAAGATAACAACTCCAACATGATGTCGGATTCAAACATACACCGCAATTAAATTTTGATCTGTCTGTCATTTTAAACCACTCTCAAATCTCCAATAAAATACTGAAGATACGCAATTCAGAGTTCTGCCCTCATAAGAATTCTCATAAATAATAAACGTAACCCCATGGTAAAATATTTGTTTAAAAATTGCCAATAAATGATGACTGCAACTAAACAAAATAGATGACTTTGTCGCTAACTACTCTGCGCTTAGATGTTAAATCTCACCGAATGCATGGATGTTGCCATCTTGTGATCGTGAAAACAAGGACGAATGCAAACCATCTCATAAGCCATAAAGATGTTCTTGCAACAATTCGATAATTAGATGAATAGAACGATAAAGACGGAATGCATGGCGATTGGTTACACGAAATGAGAAGCAGAAGAACGAGAGACAATCCTATTGAACATTTACATTGCAGACTACCCTCAGATGGAAAGAATAGAAATAGAATGTTACGCTGATGACACAGTGCTGTTCACAACAAACAAAAATGTGGCTCAAGATAGAGAAATCTTAAAAAAATCATTAGATTCATTTATAAATAGGTGCTCAAAATGGCATATAAAAATAACTCTACTAAATCATAACTCTAGATATTTACGCTACGAAGACCCAAAATAACCAACCCACTAGTAATTAAAAATGTAAATTTAAAATGGATCAAACGAGATCAACCAGTGAGATATGTAAGAGTACTTATAGATCAAAACCTAACGTGGAAATATCACATTAAAGAAATAGCTAATAAAACATTCGTGAAAATAACAAAACATAAATAGCTACTCCAGACTAATCATAGTATGTGGAATAACTATTCAAATCCATTAGCAGAACATCACTCACGTCTGGGGTAACTGAGAGAAAATTTAAGTAGTTCAAAATATTTTTTTAAGACGCATAATTAAAGCTCCAAGGTACATGTCAAATAGACAAATTAGAAATGAATTGAACATAGAAACCTTTAATAACTACATCAATCAGTGATTTTCTTGAGAAGAGGAATTTGTTAAAAACTTTAATCTAGGACGGTCAGCAGAAGACACCAAAATTATTTCAAGATATCCCAAGGATAAATTACGCCCGCCATAAACGCTTCATTAAGATTCAAATTAAAAAACAAACCAAAAATATTAAACACTCAAACATAACGTTGAACAAAAGAATGTCACAAATTGAAAACAAATTTTAAAACATCCATACACTAAATTAAGAGAAACGTAACAAAGTGAGAGGGAACTTCCACTAAATGAACTCCCCGCCTGCCCATACCCTAACCCAGTTCTAGTATTAAGTTATTCTAATCTCTGAAAAATAAGTGGATTGAAGAGATAGAAAATAAAGCTGTTAAGAAAAAGAATGAGAGAATCCAGAGGAAGCCGGCCATGAACACGCTTTGTGCTCAACTTCTTCGTAGAGTGACCAAGGTTCGAAAGTCTTTGTGCCGAAAAGAGTAAAGATACCGCATTGGTCGCTTCACTGCAGGTCAATAATCAAGATGTCCGAAGAGTTCTACCTTCTCAACCAAATTAAGAAACAATCCAATTATGTTGGTCACGGTGATTGCCAGCGACAAGCAACCAAGAAGCGGGTTGCAAACTGTCAGAGTAGTTTTCTGGGTGTCGCTTTAAGATCAGACCAAACTTACGAGTCTAAGACAAGTCATTATAAAAAGCAAAACATATTGTTCATTACGCGCGTGTAAAATTATATTCGATTAAAGAGATGACTAACTTACTTGTGAGTGAATATTTCGTGCTTCCGGGCGGGTCAACGTTTTTGGTAATTACTCCCGAAAGTACTCCCGGGAGGGGCCGGAGTTCATGCCTCCGCTAGAAGGAGAGATCTGACGCCGACCTACACATATATTTGCGAGGTTTCCCACCTACAGGTATCTACTCCGATGTGGCACCGCCCCCAGCCGTGATAAACTCCATGATACAGGTAAGTCTCCCAAAATATGTACTGTACGGCAATGCGTGTATTGCACTACCACAATAAGTCACGCGTATGTGTAGTACATACGAAGAGAGGATGGATGAAAAAGGAAAGATAGAGCGCGATCCGTGGCCCGTTTGATAAGAAACCGCTTCGGCATACCCCTCATACTGATTCGAGAAACAACATAAAACTACCAATCAGAGCAGTCGGCTGCTAGAATTATCCTGCAGACTGCGGCTAACTTCGACCTAGCTTCTCTTGAAATTTGAAACTGTCGGGACTCGGCCCTAAAATATTCCGATCAGAGACCCTTCTATGACAATAGCTGCTGTTCTGAACCACTTCAGGCGGTAGAGTCAATATTTCAGGATGAGGCAGAAAATTCAAAGGAAACTATGCAGCCCACGGCCGTATTATGTTGATTGTGTTATTCGCCATCTTTCATACTGCACGTATTGACTGAATAATCTTACAGAGTGCGTCGGTGGTAACGACACCACTGACATGATGTAACAGCAAAGCTTGAAGGGACGCTCGCCAGTACATATTCGCTATTTACAAATTGCGTTATAAAACAGCATTTTTTTAATTTTCTTGGCAATATTAAAATCTTTACATAGTTCTATGAGAATCTCCTTTTCTTTTGATCTTGAAGATTGTGCGAGATATTTTTTTGTAAAAAAAACATTTTATATGGCTTTGTGCAGCACTTTTCTTGTCGTTGCAGGCTCAGCGCCCGTGCCGCGCCCGATCTCACGGCGAGCGGCGGCGCCGTCCGCGTCGTTGGCGGCGGCTGTTCGCCAGCTGTCGCGGGGCGAGCTGCGCTGGGAGCGGCAGGCGTGCCCCGCGCGGCCTCGGACGGGAGCGGGAGCGGCAGCGTTCGCGCGCCTTGATCACAGCTATTGCCTTGCGCCGCCTCCATTACGCGCAGGAAGCAGCCGTGGCGGCGGCGGTGG
>BOPP01000039.1:5326091-5337315 GCA_017312745.1 Gryllus bimaculatus | reverse complement strand
TATATATATATATATATTCTTAATATAATAAAAGTTAAATTCCTTTCACTTAATTTAACATTTTCTCACATAATGTCATTGTGTAATTAAAAGGCGAAATGCACTCATATGTCCGACTGTAATTGCTTTTTGCACTTCGAAATGGGTTTTACGTATTTGCACATTTCTTCTTGAAGAGAGTCAAACACTTTTTGCTGGCATATTCAAAACACAAAATATTTAATACAATTCTTTGGACCATAGAAGTTCTTTGAGAATATTAATGAACAATTTCTGTGACATATTAGTAAAAAAGTTTATTTCAAGACACAGGTGAATCATTTCGACGTTATAAATATTAATAAAAAATAAACACGTCTAGATGTGCGTAATTACATTCCGTAAACTATTAATACTTTAAAAAGTTTCTAATAATTTAGCAATGTATAATGAGACAAAATGAACATCTGATTGAAATCGAATAACGAAATGTTACTCAATGTTGTTCCTCAATAAGTTAAATGAAATATTCTATTTAAATTGAAAAATATGAAGCTCGTTCAAGGTGTTCTTTCGTTTCAAAACATTTGAGTCCCTTACAAATTTTAATTCACTTTTTCTTAAATAGTAGCTCAAATTAATATGAAAATAATGTCTCAAAGAAAACAGTACTTTTTAAATTATACTGACAGAAATGAAAATCAATTATCAAAAATTAATAATCATATTTTACTTTACAACTTCATGGAGTAATATCAAGTGATAAAAAGAGAAGCGTGAATGTTATATCTTTTATTAAAATATTTATAAATAGTGAAATGATAAAAATGATTTTGGAATTTAAATATCTAACAAAATGAAATATTGTATCTACGGACGAGAACAAAAAATTATTGTGAATTCTAATTTCTCGAAAGAAGCATTTGGCAGAGTTTGTAAGGTACACGAGAGCAATTTTTTGGTTCGCTTATCACAATTATCACTTCTATTCAATTGATCGATTTGTATGCCCATAAGTATAAAAGAAGATCGCTCTTAACAACAGGTTTGTACATACAGTGGGTATGAAGTCTGAAAAATTGTATCTCAAACTTTTAAGAATTTGTTTTTTTTGTAATTAAATCTTCCTTAATACGGTTAAGGAAGTGTTAACTTAGCTTCCTTATCACTGAGGAAAACTGGATGTCGCGGAACGTTGACTCTTGCATAAAGCCCCGAATGTTAAATTATCCAAAGCGCAATGCGATGGTGTCGGACCGACCGGTCGTTCAGTAAGAAATACTTATTGTGCTGTCTGCTCCACTAAACGACGCCTGTTTGTTTTCTCTTGCCGCTTCCCGACGCCAAACAAATGAAAGTCGTTAGTGCGGCTTTCATTCACCTTCAACTCTCCTTCGGCGCCTGGGTTAAGGTTGAACTAATGAATCACGCGTCGCCCACAGACTGCTTCGAAAGTGTACTCTTACGCGCCCACGTGTCACCATGACAAATTGGAGAGGAGGGAATCGTCGCCGAATTATTTCAATTGTATTCTCGTCCAAATGGTTAGAGCGGGTAATATTTCCTTCAATTATAACCGCATCATGCATGGAATATTTACGGTTATTCGAGTCATTTGGTACCATACAGAAAAGGAATAAAACTAAGTTCTAATGCAATAAAAACTTGTAAACCCTCTTATTAGAAGTACTAGAAAGTACTAAGTGAACTGTATATTTATCTACTCTTGAGTCAAACTAAAATAATAGAAAGACCAATGCTTATTACAATGTTTTGAAGTATGTTGGCATCGGAATGAACGACTCATCAACTATGGTTTTGGGCGCTTTTATTTCTCATTTTTGTAGGCTACTCGTGCGTTTCCTTTACAGCAATGTAAATCTGTCCACAGAACTCAAACAACAATTTCTTGCTGTCGGCTCTTGAATTTGCGAGGCATTATACATTACAAAACTGTTCTGCGGATGAGGTTGGACGATTGAAAAATGAGATGTTTTAATTTTATAAAGAAAATATTTTATTATAATATTTTCATATATAGTTAAATGTAATGTATCTTGTAAAGCTACTCGGTGCTAAACTTTGAATATACATATAATTTAAAAAAATTAATTTTATATTTTATATGTATATCTTGTTAGATACAAATACAAAAATAATACCGTAACAAAAACATTTCTCGTTACTCACAAAATGCATCTAAAGATCACCACTACTTTTTATTTCAGTAATTTATTATTTGATATACTTCTTATTTCTACCATAAGAAACAGTGACATCGCAATTCAATATACGAAACGCAATTCACATATATAAATTATATGAGTGGTTTTTAAATTGCCATTGTTGGGTACTTCATTTTATTCAACAGGAAATAACTGTAAATAACTGAAAAACGTTGTTTATGGAATATTTAAACGAATATAAAGCAACCTGAGCCCTTTCTAGATGTTCATTAATAAATTTTGGAAATACTCAACAATGAAAGTGAATTTTTTAGATATTTGTAATTACTTGCAATTGGACATCATTTAATTTTCCACTCCACGAACGGTTGGTATCAATGAATAAACGCCAGAGAAGACTGGCTTGAGACACATCTCATGAAATGTAGAACAGGACAAAAACTAATAAGTGTCCTTCCTGCACATGAAGCAATGATAGCACGCAATCTGACTCGCACGTTTACGATATTAACCTATTAGTACACTGAACCGTCATTTGTCTTCCACGAAAACCGAACACAGCATGATCGCGTGTCCTAGAATCTATGTAATATTCCTTGTATCTTCTTTCATGATGAATACACAGCGTGAATGCACGCTAGTGAAGTACAAGAGACGTAAATGGTGTCAGAATTTTCGATAAATTTTGTGTAACTAATAGTCGACTTTCAGATGAGTGAACAACGATTATCTCTAATTCGGGAGGATTTAAGCTCTCATATTGTAAGCGAATGAAGAACCTATAACGGTATCCTGTCTGATTCTGTAGTGATATCGACGACCTATAATTTTGGATATAATTCCATCGAATCTCTTTCCTATTTTGACGGTATTTTTCGTGCTTTATTGACAGAAACTATGTGTTCTTTTATTTTATATTCTCCTTATATTCATCAGAAATATCTGTAAAAAATCATTTATAGGATTCTCTTGTTAGTACTCCAGTCATTGGAGTAATTGACTTCGGTGAATGCATGCCGGTACACAATAACGTTCTTGCCATTGCACAGACAATATCCAATCTTTATTACACTGTTAACAATTTGTTCACATTAGCTCGACTGTATTTGGCACTTAATTTAAAGACAGAAAAGTATATAACTGCTATAAATCAACGTTACACGTGATACAATAATAAGAGCAACGTTTAGGAAATTATTTCTACCATCAAACATAACGTCAAATAATCAATTTCCGAAGAGTTGTTGCTATTAGTGTTCCATATGTAACATTGATATAATGCAGTTGCATAATTTTCTGTTCCTTAAATTACGGGCCAAATACAGTCTGACTAATTTGAAAATAACCATAGACAGAACACATAAATAATAATCTAAAATTCATTCACATCACCAAGCATATGTTATTGGCTTATTAACGAGACGCCACTATTAAATCATTAATACAAGAAATATGTTTTCTGACATTTTAATAATAGTTCTGTAATAAATTAATACAAATGATCTACATTGCTATTTCAATGTTGTAAAAATTGAAGTTGTAAACAGTCCGCAAGAGAATACATACGGTACCTGTGTAGAGACTTTCTGAACTTCCCCGCAAAATCCTTTTTTTTTTTCTACGGCTTTTACCCAGCCTTCAGCCGGCTACCATTTCCGTCCCGATGAAACGCGTATTCGACCATACTCTAGACACCAACACACTTGCGAGCTCCTCTTATCTGGGGATAGAAAAACGCGAGGCCTTCCGCGACAACACATACATGAGACATAAGGGTCAAACAACTATGCCCAAGGCCGGACTCGAACCAGGGACCCTTCGGACTGAAGACCTGAGTCGGAACACGCTCTTAACCACCCCGACCATCCAGGTCGGTTAAAATTCAATTTGATTGGAGAAATTAATATACATGACAATTCTGATTTCGTAGATGAAACTTTCATTATTTAAATTATAGTAATTCACAATCTCAATAATTTCCGAAAAAGCTCACCTGGATGGCCAAGGTGGCTAGAGCGTGAGCTGACTCGTCGTCGAGTTCGAGGCCCGCAGTGGGCATGGTTGTGTCCCTTGTATTTCATGTGTGTGTGTGTGCGTTGTCGGGGAACGCCTTGCGAGTCTGCTGGCCACACACCGACGAGCCCGCAAGTGTGTCTATTGTAAAGCATAATACGTGCCCCCATGAAAGAAATAGTCGGTACCCGGCTGGGATACCGAAATCGGCATCCTCTGAAGCTGGAAAAAGCCCCAGAACAAAATAGTAAATAATTAAATTCCGTGTACATTTACTTAAATTTAATATATACATTTCAGACAGTTGGTGCGAATGTTTGATCCGAAGAATCCAGGAGAGGTCGCGGGGAAAAAAACCCTCAGTCGCCCCTTCTCCGGAAGAAGCCTGGCAATGAGCGGCATTGCGGGTGGGTAGGGGGGTGTGGGTGGGCGAGGAGTTAAATTCGCTCGTTTGTCTCGAAGCGGCCGCAGTCGCGGACGGAAGAGCGCGGTCGCGTGGGGCCGGTTGCGATGCCGTTATGCGATGCGGGTTTAACTCCGCCACGCGCCGCCTCCCCGCGCCGCATCCCGCCGCGCCCCGTCGCCGCCACGCCGCCGCCCCGCGCGCTGACAAATGGGAAACGAGCACAATTAGATGTAATGTCCCCTAAACACACGCCGCGCTCTCGCACATACACACACGCACACTCGCGCACACATACACTCATACGAGCACACACACACAAACCTACTCTCGCACGCGCGGTCTTCTGGTCGTCAACACTGAACGCATGCGTCAGCTCTCTGGACGTGACTTACTCCGAAGCGATATCGCGAGAAAAATTGCTTGGGAGGAAGTTCTTTGTGCATGGGTTCTGGGCTTACGATGAAGTTTAAGATACTTGCTTATTTTGTATTAAGATTTATTACTGTTATCTACTTGTTGGATTACGGATTCTGATTAGTCGGCGAATGAAATGTTGACAATGATTTATTTTTAAAAAGGTAACCTCAAATTAGGAGGAAAATTAAGGCGTGGGACCGTTCTCAGGATGATAAATATACGAAGAATGCAAAATGAAAATTATTTACTCCGAGGAAATATCATAAGAAATAGGAAGAGTGCTTTCACTGTGATAGTGTTTTAGGTTGAAGGTGAAAGAAAAAAACTCATGTTCATTTTCCATGCATTTTTTGATCTGTTAAATTGTATAAACAAAGCAAGATGCAAAAAATTACAAATTGTTAAAACGCATGTAAAAATTATATTTTCTGAGAATACTAACCATTTTTTATATTAATTGAAAAAAATCCTTAACGTCATTTATTTGGTCCAATTTGTTGGACTATATTGATGTCTAATATTGGGATGGTGCGAGGATTTAAAAACTCGTGAAAAACTAATTGAAGTTATTAAATATTTCATTGAAAATATGAGCCTTTAAAACACCATATATTTTAAGAAACACCAATATAATAATTTTTATGACCTCATATTTTGGAAAAATAGTACATCACAATTGATAAGTTTTAATAAATATCGTTCAGGAACAAAATTGAAATGTATTTGTCAAAAATAAACTTAAACTGGTTGACGCCATCTTACAAGAAAGATGCATGTAGTTGTGCTTTTTGCATTTTTGTGTTTTATTAATATATTTCAGCATTTTGAGTGTATGTGGTTTAAGTGAGTTTATTATTATTAAGTAAATTTGGAGCTATAAATGCTATTATTAAGTAAATTTTACTATAAAAATTCAGTTATGCAAATTACAAATTTTGAAACATAACTTACGTTTTAACGAACATACGAAATTACCAATTGGCGATTGTGTTAAAAAACTATTAATATCTCAGTACAAGTACTACATTTACCTAGAGTTCCAAATCTTGGAAGGTTTTTTCAAAATATATCAGAAAACATATTTATTAAACATTTTCATGCTAAGGTAACTTACACTAGAGGAAAAATTTACTGACGAGACAATCCATGAACTCTAAAACATTACAGAATGTACTGATATAATACATAACACTATGATGCTACAACTGCAAATACTTCTCGGATTATTTCTGATGGCTCCGTAATATTATAATATTGCACTTTGTATCTTACGAATACATCAGTCACTTTTTCAAAACCACTGTTCACGAAACAAAACATTGGTGACTCGAAAATCTTTATATTTGAAAATTTAAAAGACGTAATACAAATAGCACGTCTGCCATTAAATACACTGTACTGTGATCCAACCTTAGAAGTAGTTTAAAAAATAAAAGTTTGCGAGTCCTTATTATGGAAGCGCTGCACTGATCAATAACGGAGCGCAACTACAGACTACATTCACAGACACACTATTAAAAGGTTTTCATTATTGGCGATATGCGCGGGGCGGGGTGCTCAGGTCGTAATGTGCAGGGCGGGCGCATTACGCCCTGAGGAAGGTCGCAAAATGGCGACCGAAACGTCGGCACCTTCGCCATGGACGCGGCGTCACCCGGACAGCCTAGTAAATACACTCTGGCGTTTTCAGAAAACAACTTTTCCGTAAAGGGATCTCCAAATCCTAGATTTTTCGTCAAGATTTTACACATCACTACATATCTATCTCCATCACCGTACTACGCACACGAGAAAATAGAAACGAATCTGTATAAAAAATATTCTCAGACGTTGCAGAAATATAATCTCTGTCCAAAATCTGAACTTTAAATAGTGTATTAGTGAGTATTATCCACACCTTTTTACGGATAGGATTCCAAAGATTTATTTCGCCAATCTAGTAGTATACGAAACAGTAAAAATCTCTTGAAATTTGGAATTTTTATTTAAAATTTTTTGAAAATCGTCAATGATTTCTCACATAAATAAGTGTAATGTTTAAGACGCCCAAAGGTTTTCTTCTATACGCGTATGTCTGAAACAGTCTAGAAAATAACAGCTTTGCAAATTTTTGTCTTTACATCTAATTATAGAAAGCATCCTTTCTATCGAAAAATGCATCCACTCCGTTACAATTTCTATCAATATCCCAAAGGTATTTTATTGTAATAAATCACTCTTAATAACGTATAAGTATAATCATAATTTTGCATCCGCTGTTGTGATTTTGAAATTAGTCTCAATTTCCTCCAACGAAACATTATTCTAATCATGTTTCAATGTATGATAAATTATTTCTTAATTAAATTATTCGAAGACTACACGTATTTACAATTAAGGATAATTTACCATTTTACCTTCTATTATTGTTATTTTAAAGATAAGTATTTTCCAGAATTGTTTGAATATAACTCATATTTTTGTTTCAACTTCAAAGTTCATACTGGAATGCTTATTATTCTTCATTAGAACGATGCGTAATATATGTCTCGTAATTAATTGTAAGATTAAACCTAGCCAAGATATTTAACAAGCACTAAAATATATAAGTGTAGAGAAGTATTCGAAACATGCTCTTCCGAGTTTGTCATTCTCTAATTGAAACGAATTTTCTACCCCCTTTTTATGTGAGAACTATAAGTCTTAAGAGTTTTGACAGAACGATTCCTACGTAATTAGACAGTTTATTAGAAATTAACTTTGAAGCTTTAGTGGCCTATGGAGAACACCTCACTCTTCTAATACATGGAATTCTTATTATTAAGCAGTAACCAGAGAGATCCTTTACAAGAGGTCGGATCCAATTTAGGTACAGAAGCTTTCTGTGCCGGAGAACGACGAAATGAACCTGGACATTAGAAGAAAGGAAAGGAGGAGGAAACAAAAACAAATGAAATCTGTTCCGAGTAATTGCCGTTTTACGTAATGTTCACTTAACGAACCCCTGTAATTATTCAAAGAGATTAGCCGAAGCGAGGTAGTGAAGGTTCGTGCCTTGGGTGGGTGGAAGCCATTTTTAATTCTTCTTTAATCGAGCCTAAGTTAATTTCGGAATCGCCGTGATTTTTTCCCTTCTACAGCGGAGAGTTTTTGCTCTTTGTTTTAGTTGCTTGCCCGGGTTAATTGTGTTGTGAAAGGAAGATGACTTATTTTTCGGCTCGTGGCGAGCAAAAGGCCTGGAATCACGGAAGGCGGGCGCTCCTGCGTTCTGCCATCCTCGCGATTCCTAACGCCCACGTTCCTCCTCCCACGCCGTGCGCAGAACCTTAGAAGGCGACAGTGCACAGAGAGAGCTGCATTGCTGGACGTAATGGTGTATTTCGGGCAGGGGTGTACAAGGCAACTAAGTGCATGTGTAGAATTGACGTTGAATAAGAACTCCCAATAATGTTTTAAACAAAATTTTATGTATGTTCATAAATATATATAAAACCTAGCGTATCCGTGCAAGAACTTTCGCGTGTTAAATACCAGCCTCTTCCCTACGACTTGTCAATGCACACTAGTGTTATTTAACTGTATTACCGAACACCGATGTGCACCGACACAACTCAACTGCATAGAATATCAGATAATTAGTTTAATTTCACATACAGTTGCAGATTCTGCACAACTGTGAACAGTGCGGAAATAGTATCGAGAAACGCCGAATCAGCCAATATGTAATAGAATATCTAAGATCCCATCATGTAGATTATGGTGTGAATAATGTTTCTATGAAGCCCTCAGTTTTGGTTTCCGAGTGAAATTTTTAAAAAAAGGTGCGAGAATGTTGCGCGTTGCATTTGACATGAATATTTAGATGTTTTTAACAACACCTTCAAATTTTTTTAAGTTAAAGTGAAATTCGTCAAGTCTCTGGAAATTATCTTTCTTTTGAGATCCCGTTTATGAAGATATGGTTGTGTGTGAGAGCCGGAAACCTCAGCTATACTACTAAAATAGTATAGGAGAGGATCCCCTTGGTAGTTTTGGAGAGCGTGCTAGCATTCAGTGAGGCGATCTGGGGTACAGTCCGAGATCGCGGTCAAACTAAATCTGCAACCATTGCAATAGTTTCAGTTTTTTGTAGGTGTGTGACCAACGAAAATATCATCCTGGCCAATCATGCTAGATTCGGTGAAGGGAATAAGTCATGCTCGTTACTTGTCTCCCTTACCCCCAGGCGTGGACAATAAACAAAACAGGTATTAGGAAAACAGTCGGATTAATGCAATCCGAAAATGCCAAATATATATTCTATTAAATATATTTTAATATAATATAATTCAATTTTAAATAATATGGTTACTTTTCATACGCACTTTTATTCCATAAGTTTAAATTTGCAATGATGAAAATTTGAATATATGGTTATCCAGTTTGCCCTTTGATTTCTCTGCCGATCCCGCACATCAGTTCATTGCATACATTTCAGAACATACTGGAAAGTGTTCATGTAGGATTCGGAATATTGTTGAGAAAAGTGGTTTACTGAATATAGTAGTCTCCGATTGGGATGATTCAGATATATCTTCAAATAGACTCCGATATGCTAATTCTAGCCCAACTTTGCGGATTAGAACACGGTCTATTTAACAAGTGTTTAAACATAAAAATGTCTTTGGATGGAAAGTAAAGTCCGTTGCTCCATATCTCAGATTTGCGGCATTTATAATAAACCGAAATAACGTCTCTGATTTTAAATATAAAACAGTTCATTGCCTTAGTCAAACTTACGTTCACTACTAAATAGCACTGCAGAAAAAGGCCTTCACCCATCACACAGTCATTAGCGCACCAAGCATAACAACAACAGTAATAATAATAATTATTATTATTGTTATAATAATAATAATAATAATAATAATAATAATAATAATAATAATAATAATAATAATATAAATAATGCCATCAAATTCGCGACAACTTATCATTAGTAAATTGTATATCAAATATATAGTAATTTACTTCATGCATATTCTGCCCGACATATCACGTCTTGACATAATTGACCATGCTCTTACACATACCTTCTTGCAAATTGTCAGCGCAATTCTGTGAAAATATTCCCTTATCTAATGGCATCAATTAAAATTTCAATGAAATCTCCAAAAAGAGAGAACGAAATAATGGTCATTAAGGTTCCTATCTCCTTGATTATCGGCGACATCAGGAGATCTATTCATAATAGTGTACCAGGAACGCAAGTAGTCGTTATACCCGTTAAGAGAAAGAGACCCTACTTGCTTTACTTGGCGACACATTGCAATTTGCGTAGGAACCTGAATCACACCTTTTGTCTTCTGTCAATTACAGGTGAACATGACAAGTCGATTAGGATTTCTTTGCGGAACGTTGACATAAGTTGAGCAGAGCCTTTTGAATGGTGACAAATACCTTGTTTGACAGCGGTAAGTAATGGTACAAGGGCACTACTTAGGTACATCTTCGTGAATAAATAGAGGTTACAAGGACGTACTTACGATGTAAAATTACTTTCGAATTTTATAATTATTATAAATATATTAAAACTTTAAAATGTTTTACAAGAAGGATTGGAGGAAATCACGAACTCTCAATAATTAAAAATATCAGAAATATTTGAATTTATTCTATCAAGGTAATATTTAGAAAAGTTTTTTTTTATTTACTGAATACTGATATATCCCGCCATTTACAATCAGGTAAGGAATAAAGGCGATCACATTATATCGATGATATAATGAAAATTGCATCGTTTTTAAATCACCTTATGACAGTGTACGAGTTCAGTTCACCCTATTGTTATTCCTTTCTTTGCTCTGGGGCCAATTCACGTTTCTCATTCTAATGCGAGTAATGAGTGATCATTCCAGAGGTCGTTGAAATGACACCGTGGATTTGTTCTCTTTCAAGCCCTGCAGTTCACTATCGTTCATTCAATATAATCCGAGATCAAACGCCTTCCAAGCAGAGCCAGACGAGACCAGTCCACTCTCGTTCACCCCGGCCCGCGCAATGCGAACCAGCATTTTCCATCATCCACCCGTCCCCCGCAAACGCCGAGTTCCCTTCGCGATTTCCGCGAAGGGCGTTGACCCGCGCGTTTCTGAAAGCCCTTTCACCGGCGGGCACGGAACGAGCGAGGGTGAAGTGCGAGTTGCTCTCTTGTCCACTCCCTTTTCCCCGCCCCTTTCCCCTCCGCCCCTCCCACTGCTCCTCG
>BOPP01000039.1:5292569-5326060 GCA_017312745.1 Gryllus bimaculatus | reverse complement strand
CGCTCCGCACCGCCCGTGCCGCGCCGCGCCGCTCTGCTCCGCTTTGCTACACGCGTAACGAGACCGGACGCAGCCCAGGAATCCGCTGAGTCCCTCCACTAAATTTCCCGGGTCTCCCTGCTGTGCCCTGAGGTGCGCCCGAATTAAGGCAGATGACGACAGCGTTTACGCCGCACAAGCAACACAAGCGGCCGCGGAGAATAAGGCGTGCGCAAATTTTTGGGAAGTTTACACGAAAATTGGAGCACATTATGTACACATGGCGGCCGGCCGCAGGAGACCTTTGTGGCGGACGCCATTGAGTTTTCGTAATGTCTCCGCTTGGGCCGATGCTATACAAGAAATGTTCTTAGGGAACATAACGGGAGGAGAGCATTGGACTATAACTGAAAGTACAATGACAGAAGGAACGGACAGTAATCCGTTATATTTGGGTATATATTTTTGTGTAAATCGATAGGAATATTATTGTCGCTTTTCCATTCTAATGAGTTACATATATCATATGTAAATTTGAAATGTAAAAAAATAACATCAGTATGAAAAGCTTGTGTTTTTGAACCAAAAAAAAAATTTTTTTTGGCAACAACCATATAAATATAACATCAGAATGCCAGAAAAACTTCAATAATATTAATGTATAGTGTACACTGACTTAACGAATGTATCGTGATAGGACACTGCTAATAAAAATTAAAGTAATTTCGAATCACTCGGGTTACATCTGGTCACTCATATGAAACTTAATAATTTTTACCAGTCAACCTATCCATGATTTTAAAAAATGTTCCATCTTATCGAGCATTTTTACAAGAATGTTGAATTCTGATACAGACAATATTTCACACCACAATGTTTCTAATTCTATTGTTTGGCATTTAGATTCTTTCCCTAATTTGGAATAGGAGGAGAGCCTTGAAATGGGCGAGTCTATGCAATGCATTTAAATATAAAAACTAAGAAAATAGCTACAAACCGTTTAAAATACAAAGAAGTCAAACTAGTTGTTGAGAAAACAGTTGCCAATGCAATGCGAAACACAGAAGAAGGTGCGAACAAGAATCTGCATTGGCCGTCAGTCAACTTCTGTAAACCACCGAATCATGTGAAGACTTTGGAGGTCTAAAGATTGGAAGCATGCGAATTACATTGAAATTCACCCGTTGGAAAATCACGAAGAAATTATGAGCAACATGGATGACAAGGTGGAACAAAAGGTTTGCAGCAATGGAATCGCTAAATACCCTATTGTACCACGTCAACAGATGTAACTATAACAATGCTGCGATAATTCTACGTGATTACATTTTTTGTCCTGTTATCAAATTGTAATTAAAGTTCACTGACTCCTCTGTCCCAAACAGCACAAAAAACCAAAAAACAAACAACTATTTCAGCAGAAACGACAATGATTCGTCGTTTCTATTTCCACAAAACCGGGGCATTCCGCGGATTCAAAGCGTGCGCGCCGTCCTCACACAATGTCCGCGGGCTTCGCACGAACTGGCGCAGCGCGTGCGCTCGTGGGCTCGGGGAAAGGGAGGCGGGCTCCAGGTGCGTGGCGCGACTTGCGAGCAGGCGGCGGTGGCGGCGAAGACGACGCAGGAATGCGCCGAAGTGCGGCCGCGCGCGGCGACCGCCTGGCTTCACGCGACGCCGAGTGGCCGGTGCCCGCGCCCGCGTTGCAAGTGGAGCACGATTCCGCGAGGAATGCGTCAACGGGAGAATAGGCCCGCGCGCACGTGCTGCCCGGCCGCGCACAAAAGACCTCGCTCGTTTCGCTGCCGCGCCGTATGGCGACCGGGCCCCGCAGCCGCCGCCGCCGCAGACACGACGGCGACATGCAGTGGCCGGAAATGCTGGTGTAGGTGGACATAGGAAGAGAGAACCCTTTCGTTCCATCTACTGCGATGTGCGTTTACCTGGTCCTGCTGGGAGGTCTTGGTATGTAGATAAATAAAGGAATATAGGAAGGCAGATAGGTTGAATGCGCCTTTTGTGGTAGTGTGTGCTGTAGTATGAGCGACAAATGGGGTTATAACGAAAATTGAGAAGAAGAAGAAGAAGAAGAAGAAGAAGAAGAATATGGAGGAGGAGGAGAGAAAGAAGTGGAGTGGATGTAGAAAAAATGGGGAGAAAATGAAAATTGTAAAAATTGCTGTTGTAAAGAAATTTGATTTTTCGTAATACATGGTAGCCGTTCTGCATCATCGGAAACCTCCCACTGGAAAGAATTCTGGCGGAAACTGAACGAACACCAAAAGTTGAGGTAGACGAACAAAATTGTGGTAAAAAAACTTAAAAATGCCACTGCTAATTCCAAAAATATTTTAACACACTTTGAACATTGGTACTCACGTAATAACGCTGTCTGTTCCCCTCAAATCTATGTCAATAGCTAATTTTAGTAAGCATTGCTTTTCCAAAGTTTAATTGTCAGAGTATGCAAGGTATTGTCAATGATAATAATAATAATAATAGTAATAAATAATAACTGATAGTTATGTAAATGGTGCAATGATAGACAAACAAATGGAAACGACGTAACTCAATGGGAAGCTGCTCTGCAAACAAATTCCTTAAGGTGTACCCGAAATTTCAAGACCCATGCCGAGAAATGGAATTCCACTGCTAGCCTCTTAGCCACAGATCGCTATTCAACAATTTTCAGTGTTCAATACGATTCGTAAGTCGAAACCTTGCCTCTTACCAAGGGAGAAGAGTTATTTATGAAAGATATTAATGATAAACAAAATGATAATGATACTGGAAGGAAGATGGAATGTAAGTCCGTAAGAAGTCAGAACACTAAAAAACGCTGACGCAAATCCGTTGAATATTCCTTATGGTGTCTCCACCGAGCGAAATGGTTCAGGGCGTAGAGTGCTGACTTCGCATTCGTTCAATCTCCGCGTCGGCCATCCTGGCCGGGTTTTTCGAGGTTTCCCTCGGTCATCCACGGAAATGCTGGAGTGGTTCTACTGAAAGACCACGACCGCGAAACAGGCCTCGGTACCCGAATTCAATTACTACGTGAGGTGAAACGAATTCGAGACATCTCGGGTTCCTGGATGGGTGAACCCAGGGATCTAACGGCGTCGAGGTAAATTGCACATTAGGGGCATATAATCGCTAAATACAAATACAAATGGTGTCCCCAGAACTCGAACGCGGGCAGCCAGGAGCGGACAGGGTGCTCTGACCGTCTTTCTACAGATCACAGCCACTAATTTAATTTCATTACGATTCCAGTACATGCCCCTCGGGCGGCTCATGGATAGCGTGCTTACTCTCTGGGAGGCGGTCCCAAGTGGATTCCCGGGAGGAGCAAAAATAAAGTTGTTGCTTTCTAATACAAATCGTCTCAGTTTCTATTGCTACGTGAATAAAAAGAAAGCTCAGGCGGGCCAAATAAGCTAAGTGTGGTGACGACAATACGCTACACGCCTTCCTTACACCCAGGTGCGCATAATAAATTAAAACAGGGATCAGACCTGGAAACACCTCTACCAGGTACAAGTCAGATTAATCCGAACGTAAATGCCAAATACATACGTACATACAGTCCAATATATGATACTCAGTGGCTTCGAGACGGTAAATGAATTATAATGAAGAGACAATTATGGGGATATTCTGTGATGCAATCGGGATTTTTCTATGGAAAGGGCTAAAGGTGTCCAGCTGACTTGATATTTTCTTATACATAATTTTTGACTAAATATTTATTTTTATTGCTAAGTTAAGTTATTTTCAACGTTTCAAATTACGACATTGAGCAAATTTCGTTAGACATAAAATTTACAAAAATTATAATAGTGGATATGGGTTATGGTTTTCTGGTGGAGCTGAAGCGCCATGAGCCTGAGTATGTCACAGGGAACATGAAGTGAGCGATGATGGGTATTGCTGTGGTTATGACTCCCGTTAGTGTTGTGTATGTTTTAATACCATGAGGTAGCTTCTCCCTCTGACGTGTTTCTCCCTCTCTAGATGATGAAATCCGGCGCCAATCTATACGTCGACTTGCGGGTTATTTTGTCCTCTGCCCAGCAGGGCCGCACCAATGTCGGGATAAACTCTAAGCCCCAGTCTGATCTCAGACTTTTATAGTAGTGCCTGCATCTGTAAATATGTGTGTAAAAGGACAGGTTAGGACTCAGAAGAGGAAGTAATGATCGCGAACGATTCGTGGCCCGTTTGTTACAATACTGTAGCGTCACGGCTTGGCAGCAGCCGAGTGCAAGGTAGAGGGCTGGGGGATCTAAAGATAGACGCCCAAACAAAGACGGGACTTTCCCGACAGGAAATGGTCCGCGGGCCAGGCAGCGCCAGGGAAAGGCTTTCCACCGCGCGGGGGTGGGGAGTAGTGACGTAGGAGGTCAGGTGACCTGGACCTATAAAGACGCCGTGGCGAGACGGCGCGGGTGGGTAACGATTTTGGTTTCCTCGTGGCTAGACCACAAAAACTTTGTCCGCCCAGGCTGGTGCGGAGTGCCGAGGGCACGTGAGTGTTCGACGAGTTCGGACAGGGTGATGTGTTCTTCAAACACATTCGGGCAGATCGTCAATCTGCCGGGGCACACCAGGTGCCTATCTGCGACGCGGCCTTGCAGGCTGGTCGTAGGCGTCGCCGCAAGGCGCACGTAGGGAGAGGAGGGCTGCAGTGGTAGCTCTGGCAAACCGCCTTAGAGTGAGGGATGTAAATATGTACAGTGTGTAAATAAAACTTGTATATACTCACTCGTGTCTGTTTCCTTGTGGTCTAGATCCCTACCCACGACGTTACAATACTTCTCTGACCTTCGCTTGACTTTTATAAGAGAAACCACGGAAAACTACGGATCAGTCCAGCCAGCCGTTAGATGCTCCTCCAGACAGCGTCTGAATTTGACCTAGCCATCTAGCTAGAATCGAAAATCCGCCATCGTCGGTTTTCGAACGCTAGCAGCTTCCCATTAGTCGTTCCTATGACAGCGATAATGTTGGCTCTGACCGCAACTCAGCCGATGAGGTCCCGGAGAAACGGGAGGATCCCGATAAACCCTACAACGAACTTGCTTAGCCTTGCAAATTCCTTGGAATCAGAGCGATTTCAATTCCCGGACTCAGAAAAGTGCGCGGTTGGCCAAGATCAGCACCATTTAATTGTATTTATTACGATATTCTCCATCTGATATTTTATCTCACGAATGTCCAGTAATTTGACGAAAGCTGAAAATGGAGACACACGGAGAAATGAGGCAATAACGAACAGAGGAAGTAGAGCAATAGACAATCTGCACCAACTCCGATTCGTTCTCCAGAAATACTACAGTGTCCACAGGTGGAACGCGGGCAGCCTGATTCGCAATGAGAACGTGCTGATCGTTACGAGTTGCACTCGCCAGCTTTATTAGCTGTGAGATATTATTTTCAATTCCAACCAAGTATTATTGTAGCATTTTCTCTTTATGGAATAACAATATACTAGGTTGTCTTTCTACCATTAATGGAGGAAAATAATAAATTCATTCATTTACATCCAGAAGAAACGCAAGTGACAATCTCAACATTTGCTTTATAGATAGCTATTTACGCCCCTTTCCACAATAGAACTTAAAAGCACTCCATCGAGATAACGTCATTTTTCTATAGGTTGTCATAATAATTTCCATGGGTTGAAATACAGTAAAACCGTTATAAATACCTTATAAATAATCAAATTTCATAGTTGGTTTCTGTTAACGTTTCTGTGTAATATTAAAAATCTTCGCAGAATGAGATCATTTTGGACTTTGTATTACATAATTGGAGGTTACCTCCACTTCGTAGTAGTGTTGTCAGAAACGTCCAATGCTGGGTTCCCGCATCAATATATTTTTACTTGTGAAACAATGATTTACCAAGTGATATATTTTCCACTTCGTATTAGATATAGGAATGCATGTATGTGTTTGGCATTTTAGAGTCGGATTAAAGCGACTTTTGCAAGCTAGCTCTGTTCTCAGGCCTAGGTCCTATTTTATTTATTATCCACAGCTGAAGGTAAGGAGACATGTGGCAATGACGTATTACCAGCGCCATAGCTACCTTTCATGCCATCCCAGAGCTTTTTATGTTGTCACACAACAGTAGAAAATGATGTAATTTATATTACAAAACTTCAGATTCATTTTTGCCCCGCCTGAGAATCAAACCCGGGATTACATCGAAAACTAGCACTCTATCTTTAATCCACTCGAGGGGAATTTCGTATTACATATTTTTTTTAAACATTCACACTGTTTTGATGATAAGTTCATAATTATTTGGTATCTTTTCTTTTCGTTGGTTTAATAGCAATTTTAATTGATGGTATTTAAGGAAGCAGTTCTTCGCGTTATTTATTTCGTCACGTTTCGACAATTTCTCTATATTCTCATCATCAGGGTCATACAATAATTATCAATAAACAAATTAAATATTCCAAATTCTAAATCTTAGATTTTATACTGATGTATAATGTTTCTTAATGAAATGAAGCATGTTTAAGAAGTACATATTCCGAATATATTTCACGGCTTTTGGTCCGTGAGTGGTGACTCATTTAGTCGAAGCATTTATAACCACGCAACTGGCCAATATTCGTTTAATATAAAAGGAATATGTACTTCATAAACATGCTTGATTTTAGAGCAGTAGTGGTGACAGTATTCATCAGCGTAGCATCTAAATGTTCGAATATGGACGTTTTAATTTGATAAATAATAATAATTTTATGAACGTGATGATTACAATATAGATAAATTGTCAAAGCGTAGAGGAGGAATTAATAGAAATAAATGAACTTATACCTTATTTACAGATATGATCAATTAAACTGTCATTAAGCCAATGAAATGAAAAGGAAAAAAAACAAACAATTATTTGCTTATTATCAAAACATGAGGTCAGCGAATAATAAAGAGATGAATTCACACTGTTTGTCGCTTAGAATGGTATGCTCAGCCACTGTGCCTTCTCCCGCTGCTACCACCGCCGGCGGCGTCGCGCCAGTCGCCTGTGCGGGCACGAGCCTGAAGAAATGAAGCAGCCGGCCCGGCGCGGCGCGGCGCGGCGTCGGGACGTCGGGGGGTCGACGTGTCAGCCTTTGTGGTCGCGCGCGATAAAGACGTCTCTGTGTGAATAGCCCAGGGCGTAAACGGGTAGCGCGCCGGCCTAAATTTCTTGCTGGAGCCTCACGCTCGCACGGTCTTCTGGGGGGCGCGAGGTGCTGTTGTAAGGAAGCACCCGTCACGAAGCGACGATGACCAACAACATTCTTTGCTGGTGGAAGTGTCAGGTGAAATTTTTTCGCGATTTGGGGAGAATAGAGCTTTGGAGAAATCGGAATATTCAGAAAGGATTTTTTTCGGGTAAAAAGAGTCGTTCTGAAAGGAAAGTTGTTTGCTTTCTGTTAATGTCTTTATCATCACGCCTACAGAAGTTGGTGGAATTTAACGAAGTGTTTGATATGACGTTCTGAATTGTCGGTGCAAGAAATTGCTGAACCGTAATTCACGGGCTATTTTTCGCTGAGAAAATTTAATAAGATATTCCCATTTTTCGAGTAATCTTTTTTATGCATTAAAGCGATTTTTTAAGAACGGGGATGACTGCTACATTCGCTCGCTTTTCGCCTCTGGAGATTGTGATTCCAATTTCGGTTACAGTATGTGATGTCCAAAGTGCATTCACGGAATATTCTCGCCAGACTAATACAATTCATATGTACCTTTCTACACATCGTTTCAGTTTTTTTATTATTACATCAATTTTTAACACATCCGTAATGAATATTCTGCGTTACTAAAGCTCAGAAACATACGTTCCTAAAAAAAGGATTCATACTACCTGAAAACGTTCTAAATATGAAATTACTCCTGAACTAAAATACAAATAATTAGAAAGCGATAATAATGCAGAAGCTTTCTCTGACAATTGTTTTGCAATTTTCGAAGTAACTGTTCTTTCAATAAATTGAAGTAACTATTCTTTTCTACATAAAACTTGAAAAAAAATCATGTAATTGTAATCATAATTTCAACGCGTATGTGGTCCAGGCATTTATTTTTCCACGTGTCTACCGATTAATTTGCGCATTAAATTCTCAACCCTCGATCTTTCACTTCTGAAGAACTTAGTATTTGACCAGTAATTAAAAAAATAAAAAGTCAGTGAAGTTGTAGTCTCAGCGCTCTGGTTTCTACAAGTTCTTCACAAATATTTAAAAATATGGGGATCCAATTGTTTGAATACCGAACATTGAGCATCGGCATGTTACGTATTAAGTTCTCACGTTTAAACAAACAATTGTGTATATAGTCCATTATTATCACAAAGTTGTGAGAGAGTCTAAGTTTGTATCATTGCATTGTCATTTACCTATAACATTTTTATTACTAAGTACTTCTGGAACAAGAAATCCTTGCGAAATAGAGAATTACAAAGCAAGAGAAATCATGTAGCAGAATTTTATAAAGTATATACCAGTTTAATGAAGATACCAGAAAATTATTTTAAATCATGTTTTTTGCAGAATTTGACAACTTTTCCAATATAACAATTTTGCCACCCCTACATGGGACATTGTTACTAACTGAAAACAAATCGATGTTAACAAAATTAAAATTAAAATTTATTTGTTCTACAAGCAGAATTTTTGTACAGCGAATTACAGCTCAAATTAAGAGAGTCTAAGATTCCAGAATATGCAAAATTTTCAGTATGCGAAATTATAAGTATTTCTTTATAAAATAAATGCAGGAAAACTAATATAACAGTAGTTTCAATCTATGATTTTTCTTTAACAATACACCGAGAATAGCTTTTTGGTTTTTACATTCGATAGTTTACGGCTTAAACAAATATTAGAAAAATCATTGTGACGTGTTTTAGATTATTAAAAGCAAAAAGTAATAAAATGCTTTTGAATGACAAAATTAATAGTATTTGTATATGAAGTTGAAGCAAGCACACGCAAATATTACGTTTCCCATTATTACATATTAAACTGCACAAACTGAGCATTTATCAATAGATCATGTAGAGTACTAGAAGAGAAAATTTGGAAGTACAGAAAGAAGAGAAACTAGTTCAACGTATTATAAATCCTCCAGCAATTTACTTTCTCTTGTTATATTTCCCATTCTCTATCTGACACCGCGACGTCTTTCTTGGCTGAACAAAACGAACCCTAAACGTGGAGCAGAAGGACTTCACTTCTCCCGTCGGGACGGGGCGCCTCCTAGCCGCGGGTTGCCGGCGTTCTGGACGCCTTTACGTAAGCGGTGGTGGCGGCGGCGGCGGGTGTGGTCGTGCCACAATGAAGAGGAACCTTGAGGAGAGCGCTGAGAAGGCGACAGCAGCACGTTACGTCAAATTTCAGTTCCACGAAGGCACCGCGCGACAACGCGACCGCGGCGTCACGGCGCCTCGGCCCGAAGCCCCAAGTTCACGGCCCGCGGCACCGCCCGCAGCCGCCAGCCCAGGGGTCGGGCGCCGACGCCCTCCTTGGCGGCGCAGTCCTTTCAACAAGGCTCGGCGGGTAATGTGGGTATGGTCGAAAGCTACACTCACACGAAAAATTACGAGTGGGTAATAATAATAGTAATGCTTATAATAATAATGATAATAAAAATAATCATGATAATAATAATAATAATAATAATAATAATAATAATAATAATAATAATAATAATAATAATAAAAATAATAATAATAAATAATAATAACAACAACAACAATAATACTTTTTCGGAATTTGGGGTGAGAGAAATATTCCATAAACGATAAATTCCAGAAATGAATGAATTTTCTCGGTATTGCATCGACTACAAGCGTATATGCAGTCAATTATGTTCCAAGACCGGCTCAGTCGCCCATTTTACATGACCGACAAAATGAATTTGCAAACATTGTGACATGAGTTAATATAAAAAATGGAAAGCGCAACTTCTTTTTTATAATAAAAGTGAAATATACTGAAATGACATAAAATAAATGTGATAATTTAATGACAATTAAAGAAAAAGTTTTGTAATTTTTATTTCATGTACAAGGGACACGTACCGAGGTCAAATATTCAAAGCCTCACAGGCTTGAGTTATTAATAATTATCCAAGGAGGGAACGTTAAATATTAATAATATTATTTGTATCTTAATTGATAACCTAATTGTTAATGTTTGCATGTGTGTTTTCACCACATGTGTCAGTGAGTGCCACTGTTGTGTGTTCACATTCATATGCACTATGGTGTAATATGTTTTCTTCAGTGTGGCACTCATGGGAGGAGTTGTGAAACTCCATTATTCTGTGACACGTGTTCTCCAATATAGTGTTTTCTAATTTTTTTATGGAAACGAAACTCACTGAAATACGTAATCAATACAAATTTAATAAAAATAAATCTTAAAACCCAGCATAAATGAAAAAGAGTTCTGTATAAGAAAACATCGTCGGCTGGTCACCACACCTATAGTCTCTCCTTCACAGAAAATGTCTGCTTGCGCTACTGTTATCACATCGAATTCTCTGTTGAAAACCTATAAAACAAATTTTCTTATCAATATTATTTTATATTTTAAAATTATAATAAAGCTATTGAGCGCGCTCTAATATCATTTCCTTCTAAAGTATTGAAAAAACAATTTATCGCCTCTGAAATAATTAATTTTTTTTTTACAAAAAATTTAAACGGGACTATGTTCTATAATAAAATTTTCCTGCTTGGCTCTTGGATATCAGGCGACGGTTGTCAATTTCTTTTTCGATAGGTACTAGAAAATTTTAAAAATATAACACTGAAGTATGTAAATGTTTCCAATTTTATGACACTGATAGATTGATGAATTGCATGATAGAAGGCAATGATAGAAGAAGATTGATGAATTCAGATATATGAAAGTCATCACACGGGATGATAGTTGATAATGTGTTTAAGAAAAAAATCAGAATTAATCAGTTAATACGAATTAGAACATGAAATAATTCCGGAAGTAAAAAAAAATTGCGCAATGCATTACAGAGCAGGAGTCAATTAACCAACAAGGCTCTAATGTGGAAATTTGCTTACTGAAAATATATTACTTATCCGTATGGATGACCACAAGATATCTGCGGTAACAACTGATTTTCTTCTTTATGATACTCTCTATTGAACAATTCGTTCATTTGAAGAAAAAAAACATTGAAATTTATCAGTCAATAATAATAATAATAATGATAATAGTAATAATAATAATAATAATAACAATAATAGTAACAATAATAGTGACGATATTAATATTATTATTATTTTTATTATTACAATTTTTATAAATAATTGATGGATTTGAGAAAACGAAACAAAAGAAAAATAATGATTATTTTTTTGCTAAGATTTAAGTTACATTTTTCAAATAAAATTCTGAAAGGTTGCAAAGCTGCGTGTTTTATATCTTCTGTACCCCTTTAAAAATACTAATTAATTATAACCAATTACAATTATAAACTGTTTCGACAGAACTACAGCCCCTCAGGCAATTTCCGAAACGCTTCTTTTCTTGCGCTGCTTCACGGTTCCGCTGTTAAGAGTCCGTCTGGCTCGTTTTCTTCTGTGGTGCACTCTTCCCTCAACAGAAAGCGCATTTTTAACATTTATGGCTATTTATTTTCATTTGAGAATAAACACGCTTTACACTTGTGCCATCGTGATTAGTGGCAAGGCACGAATGGCAAGAATAAAGCGCGTGAGTGACAACTACAGTACAAGGTGGATTTGTGACGACAATGATGTTGGAAGATGTTTTATCTAATTTGCTGCAAAAAATGATAGGAGCGGAAGGTTAAACACGATGTTCTTCTGTGATACATGTTCAAGGAAGCCTACTCTTAATACTCGAAGAGCTTTAAAGACAAATCATACCGACACAGGTTATAACTTAGAAAACAAATATTATTTCAATAAAATAGATATAAGAGATCGTATACAAAAATGATTTTATACTGTATGGTAAATACAAATACGTGAAAAACATTCCTCTGACCTAAAGTAAACAGAATCTGGAGAGTATTTGGGTGTCAAAAGCATGGTATTGGAAAGGGTTAACATCCAAAGCCCGCAAATTACCTTTCATCACACAAAACAGTAGACTATTTTGTAGATTCTGACGGGCAGCGATAGCTAATGTAATTGAGTCCAGAACTAAAGCTTCGTTACCTGGACGGTATAGGATCAAAAACCTACGGCAGCAGATTTTCGACAAAGTTAAGTAGCTTGAGCACGTGCTGACTGAATAAGAATGTCTTTATGTTAAGAACTCTGATCGGTCAGTTTCATGATTAGCTCCGATCAATCCGCGAGCATCAAATTCGCTTCCCTCTTCTATTCCTTGGAAGGGCTAATGGTGTGATCACCACGGTAGTACTGCAAGGTTGTGGGTGTTAGAAGAAAGCTCGAATTGGGCTTTTGCGCCAAACAAAGGATATTAATATATACATCATCGCATTATTTTGTCGAGGCTACAAATACACCGTGGCAATTTAAATGACGTATGTAAGTGTAGGAATATCAACAATTTGCGGAGAATTTACAGATCGCGGAACTTGTTAGGATTATATTTGTTTGTTTTTTTGGAATTAAAAATACTTCATTGAAAGTACAGCAATCAATTAAATTTCAACTCTTTCAGTGTGAGCTCACTCCACATCTAATGACTCCCAACTTATGTGTTTGATGTTTAACGTTCCTACGTCATCGACAAAGTACCGTTATGAATCGTTTTGGAACTCTCAATAGTCTAGGCTCGTAAAATAATATCCTGTGTCCCCACATTGAGAATGGAATAACCCTTAATTTACTCCTCAGTCTACCAACTACATTTCTAGTACCTTCTACCTACCTGAAAGTCTATCCTACAGTCGAAAACTCAAACTGTTGAGAACTGCAACCATAAATAGTTAAAATCGGTATATTAACGTCAGAAGTAAATCATATTCACATGCGAACGGTTCACTGCGTGGTTGTCAAAATTTTACATTGAATGAGTCACACCTTACATCTAGATACTGAACTTTTGTGTTTGAAGCTTGGAGGCGCAGAGGGGCCATTTCAAATATAATCGCTCTTATTTATTATTTATGTATTAAGGTCTTTTGAATTATGTATTCTCAGCTCAACGACTAATATCTGATTCTGTCATCTAATTTATACGTTATTTCACTCCTTCAGTATTTAAGTTCAACTTTGTCAGTCTCAAAAGTTATTTAAAAATATCAAAGCATCGACTGAAGAGTATTTATACCAAATTAGAAAAGACAATACTTTTGCAATTATTTTGTTATGCATTACCATGCAATATCCTAATATTTTGCATTAAATGTTTGAAATAAAAAACTGTATTATATAAATTGCACCTTTTAACATATAGTGCCGTATTTTAATTTACTACTCTCTATAAAAAAGGTTACGATATTACTCTTATGCTTGAAGAGCCGTGCAGGACGCGTGAGGTGAGAATTAACTTTGAATTGTCATTTCACCTGAAGCTCAACGGTAATCTTTGTTCATAGTTTAAAACGCATTAAAAGGGTAAAGAATCGTGAAATTACATTAAGTCCTAATGCTAATAAGCTAAACACGAATTTATGTTTTTGAGGAGCGTTTTCACACTATGAGATATTTTGTTTTCAGTTGTGAAGCACAAAGAATTTAATCGATTCCTTGTTCATTTAAAGAGTAAAGAATTTTTAAAAACAGAATCCATCCGTTTAAAAACAGGATCCATTAAAAACAGGATGCATTACATCTATCTTACAAGAGAAATTTGTTTCTCAACTTAATTTTTTATAAAACAAAATTTATATTTTTTAAATTTTTTTTAGATCTGATTTAAATATTTTTTATGTCAAAAGTACAAGCATGTTTTCATGTAAGTTCTTATGTCATACCCGTGTTTAAGTTGATAATTACTAAATTGTGACGAATAAAATATTTATTTTCGTGGTCTCTGAAAAGTCCAAATCATGTTTATTATATAATAATAGTTTTAATCAAATACCTATGCGGGAATAAACCCACTTTATACTGTATTATATACAACCTCTACTAAAATATATCATGTTTAATTTCTACAACGTTCATAAAATCTGATTCTCTATTTAGATGTTACTACAACACTCCGGTTCCTGCAAAACCTTGAAAATATTTAATAAAACAAGCTGTATAATAGATTTTAATAAGTATTAAAATAATATATAATATATATTACTATAATAGATTTATGTAAGTATTAGTGAAAATACCTCTCCAATTGTTATATCAAATGTGACGTGAAAAATGAAATGAACAATGCTGCTAATGCAATGTTTGTTAGATATTTGATTTATTTGGCTCCGCAATTTTGTATATTTTAATTTTATGACATCCACTAAATATCCAATCAAATTGAGCACATTAAAAAAATTCTGAATTTGTAATAAATCAGTAAGTAAAAGAAAATACTAATAGGTAAAAGAAATTTCATATTTCTGAACAATAATAAATAATGATTATTAATTTTCATTCATGCAATTTTTGTTACGAAATAACTCTAAGAAAAATCAGTTTATTATAAGTAAATTATGTTTCATCTATTCTAAACTGTTTAAGGGCAAAATAATTCGCAATTGCGTTAACATATAAATATTGAAAATATTTGTTTCTCCTCCGCTGTTTACATTGCGTTAAACAAAAATGTTTTTGTAAATATGGAGATTTGTTGTGGCCATAAACAGTACAGGAAATCCATTTCAAAGCTGCACATCTTTTAGTATTGTATAAAGGTCTAACTCCGAACAGAATGTTTCAATACCAGACACTACTTCATGAAACTTCTTATCACGAACACTAAATAATTGTAAAGCACACGTCCTAGCATATAATCCCATACTAAGAAAATGAAGAATAGACAGAGTGCCACATTTTAATTTCAGGACAACCCGCTTAATAACAGATATTCACTTGGGTTACAGAAAGAAAACAATTGTAGAATAAACATGAACCGAGAATGGATACAGTGTGGGATGCAAAACGCCACAGAAAATAATCATTCCCAAATCGTTTTGTTGAACTCTAATTAACTAACGACAATGACGACGACAAAAATTAAATTGAATTGGTTTATTTATTAAAGATCAAATAACCCGCTGTTCGGTCCGCGCACGTTGTTGGAAAACGCGACATCATCGCACAAATGGCACATTAGAAGTAAAAATACTTGGATAACGTTAACGAACATCAGAAATATGTCGTTCTCACGAGTATCAAAGCTAAAAGCATATTCTGAATCAAATGGTGAACAAACGAAGATCTAATCTATCTTTCAGGAATTCCAAAATTCACTTGTGTTTCCTTTAGGACGTTTGTGGCTATTGATAAAAAAATGCACAAAATATGTACAAAAGCCACACAACTTAATTTGATCAAAAATATGCTTCCTCAAACAAGGACGCCGGGCGATAATGAGTTGAACAATCAGCACTCGCAAGTTAAAGCAGCAGTTGGTTGCGATTATTCTGTTTCAGGGCGGGCGCGTCCTTCGGTCCTTCGCTCCCTCGGCCGCGCCGGCCGCCTGGCGCGGCGCCGCTGCGGGCGCCGGAGGCCGTCGTCCCACCGCCGCCTCGTCTGCGCCCGCGCCAGCGCCCGGCCGCCGCGCCGTCCGCCCGCCGCCCCGGGCCTTGGCTGGCCCGCCGCGCCGCCGTCGCTGCGCCCCTGGCCGCCGCTGCCGCGCAGGTGTCGGGGCTTCCCAAGTAGCCGCCACTGCCGCCGCCACCGAAGCCACCTCCGAATTTTCGTTTTGTGCTCTTCGGTCGTTACGCTCCGGGCAATCGTTCCGTTCCAATCTCTGCCTGCTGTCTATGACGAATTTGACGCTTTCGTAAGCCCCGAACGGCGTCGGGAGGCGGGCAATTTCGGGAAATAGTCGTATCGCTCATTTTGAAACGTTCAGAAGTGGAGTTATATAACCATTTGGGAATGTTTCAGATCTACAAAAGTTATCACTTGAAGAATCGCAACACTTTATAAGGAAACAGTAAGTCTCTATAAATCCTTTTCAAATTCCTAGGCTCGTACGAAGAACACTCTATTGTATCTGCTCGTATGATTCTATATTCTCCGTTAAAAAACAACATATTAATTATTTATTTTATTTTCTCAAATAGTAACTACGAATTAGAATTCTCCCAGAATTAAAACTTTCCTTGCAAGAACATCTCACACACCGATGGTTTCTCTCTTAAAAATTACGAGGAACGTCTCTCTTCCCGTGCGCTTTTTCTGTGCGTGGAAGAGGCGAATTTTCAAGGTTAGCATGTGTGTAATACACAAAATAAAACATCACGAAAAAGTAAGTTACGTAAACGTAAGGGAAAACGTAATAAAAGAAATAAAGAAAAAGTTCTTTTTGTATCCGAAAACATTCCATTGTGTTTCGAATAGAAATAAAAACCAAACATGCAACTAATGAGTTTAAAGCGTGCATCATATAATTTTTGAAGATAAGATATATTGGAGAGACATGTCGAGCAATATATCTACCGTCTAGAATACAAGGTGTGTAAGCTGGTTGAAAGAACACCGTTCATGGAGTCCACTTTTTTCGGATCCGAGTTCTCGGAATCAAGCATCTGGCAGAATCATTGCTTCTAAGGTTATTAAAAAAAATAAATTATATTACCAGAGGTTTAAAATTGTTTTTTTTATTGAATAACAGAAATCACGTACTTACGTGTGGAAAAATAATGCCTTTATTTACATTCTTGGATCATTAGCCTGTTTCTAATCTGCACATCTATTTAAAACGTCTATAAGGAATATCAATTCCCGAAAGATAAATGATAAAATAACATGAGCGAATTATGAATTCACATTTATAAAAATTCTTGGTGCTATATGATTGGTTAGACAACACCTTGAGAATTAATTTTGCATATTTATTGATTTTATTTTTATATAAATTTAAAATATTATACTTTTATATGCTTTAAATATATTTTAAAATTACTTCTTTCTACGCAATTATATAAATGTTATTTTTTCAATATTTTTTATAATTTCATAACTTTATTTTTGTAACTAAAACTAGCTTTAGTATGTGGATCTTTGACGCCACGGTTGGACCAGTGGTCCGTTCTATCGATCGAAATTTGCATAGCATAAGATCTTATTATTTCAGATTCACGAAAACTACTTGTTTCTTACAACGGATATAACATGCTGTCTCTAGAGAATTCAGAAACACTATAAAACATGTATACAATCCAATTAAATTATGTCACCAAAGAAGTCGATCACATTTACAGACACGTTAAAGAATTTATTGTCTCCTCTCTTACGGAAAACAGATTCATCATTAGCCACCCTGATATGTTTTTGCTGCTAATCAATGCTCCAGTATATAAAATATAATTTTTAACATGACTTCCCTATAATAGTGTATCAATAGCAAACTAAAAAATAATAGTTTTATATCTGTGCAATAATAACTGAAAACAAAATTTCGATTTGACCTCACAATACGAAACTGTAATGTAGAATCGTATTAAATGTTGCAGATATTTTCTCGTCTTCAATCGAAGTTAATATAAAATTGCAATTTTTTCACAGAAAATGTTATTTTCAATATTTTACACTTCCCTCAGTAATTTTGAATGTGAACAATGCCAGTCTTAAAACGAAGATAATGTAAGCAAACAATGCTATTCTGCTATAATTCTTGAAAGTTGAATTATAAAAATAACGTTCAAAAAAATAAATATTGAAAACAATTTCTATAGAATATTTACTAAACTTCATTAATTACTGTTATAGTATAAAAAATCACATTTTGAAGCTGAGAATGCAAAGGTGTTGTTATCTGTGTCGGCGAGAAAACTTTTTAAAAATTACTAACTGGCAAGGATTTATATATTTGTTTGCATATTCATATTCACAGACACCGACTCCTATATTCTTGTCTAATCTGCTTTTAAAATTCATAATTTCTTTTGCGTGCTTTGAAGCATAACTATTGTAATGTTGGTATGCTTGGATTTATATTTTGTGGAAGTACAAAATGACGTAATTTATGAGAATTTCTTTATATCCAAAGTGCGGAGAACATAAAAAATGTCTGTGAGAATATTTTTAAACATGCATAAACATACATGCATGCATAATATGTCTAGTTATGACGTTATATATTCTAGCAGATATGAATGAATTTATACTTGCATCAGGCTAAAGTGTCAAAGGACACTTTCTTGTTCACGCATTATTACAACAAACAAAACGGCATATTTCGTTCTTTTCGTAAGAAAAAATATTTTGAGAAACACATTTTTTATGGACGTATGCATGCGAAGGGTTTTTCATAGACAAACAAATTTAAGGCAGCAATTTGATATCGACGTTTTAAGGAACTCAGGCAATTACAGAAATTTTCTTCGGTAGATTCTAAATTAATTCCGTTAAATTAATTCCTTTTTGATAGTCTTAGATTCGAATATGTTTAATTTGATGGAGGGAGAATGAAAAAAATTTCCAAATAATTATGAATCAAGAAACAGAATGCATTGAATGCCCTACTTAAAAAAAGGACGTGTATTATTCAAATAATGTAGTGTATTGGTATGAATTGGTGTGTCCCAGAAGTCGTGTTTTTGCCAGTTACTCACTGAAAATGCTATTACGTTAGGAATCCTTAATTTGAAATTTGTATCAAAAAATTTGACTAAGTCCAGACTCCATTATGCTGTTTTGGCATAGAATAAGATTATTACGGTATGAAATGGAGAAACGAAGAAATTTCGTGAAAAAAAAACGCTCAATTGTTTCTGCAATATTCACGTGTCGTCCCATCAGCATTCGTCATCCAATGTCGTTCATGCGTGGTCACCAATAAGAAAACCGTATTTTATTGATGGAGAAAAATCAAATGGCTGCACTGATAACTTTTCAGGTAAAAGCTAAACTAATACAATTTTTTCTCAACAATTACGTACTTTAAAACAGCTTTAAGCACCCGAAGCCAACACCGTCATATCGCGAGAAATCACTTACACCTACAACCTTGAGCACTGCAATCACATACCCCACTTTCACTACAGTTGTCACCTGCTTCCAAACGTGTTTCAGTGTCCACAACAGTCACCAACTCACATCCTACAGGGACGTCGCTACACCTTCAACTGATCCCAGCACGTAGCTACGCACTGAGGAGCGCCTACCTGCCTACCCACCCGACATATACCATCATTGTCTCTAACTACTTGAATGCTCCACAATGAGCTCTTAAACATTCTTATTATTATAATAACACTCACACACAGAACGGGAGACTCGAAATTGGCGTAAAAGTACATTACGCCTCTCTAATTGCCACATGCGTCTCTGATCATAGTCAGACTCACCAAAATGATACCGATTAGGATAAACAGGCTGAAATTGCTACATGACGGAGGGTCATACGAAAATAGAGGGACTGCAATGCACGCGATTACCAGGATCAATTAGATAGGTGGGTGAGCCATATTTGTCGTCGCGACGCTGCAGGTTAAGTACTTTGCGAAACCGAAGAAACTAATTTAAAACTACTCGGAAATTAAGCGAGATATTTACATTGCGATGACTTTCTTCTTGAACTGTCAGGCAATTACATTCCACGGCAAATTAACTCAAGGGGTTATGGTTCACTTTTACCGTTTTTTCTGGCGGCCATAATTTCCTTTCAGTGTCGGCATATTGTAAAAAAACAAACAAAAGTAGTACATGTCAGATAAATATTTACCCAGAGTGTGAACTTCGAAACACTTCAACTAAAGCGAAACACAAACAATCTTCGACTGACGCCAAACACTTTTCAAGATGTCTTTAAAAACGGTGATCAGCATATCAGGACCGTCGTCGCTATTCCATATTCCATTTTCACAGCAGTTTTCATACACTTTTCAACGGAGTTTTCACGATAGAAGACATCAGACATCCTGCATCCTCCCTGCACAGTCTCGGACTGAGTACGCAAGAAAAGAGCCTACCTACCACTACTCCGCATATACCATCATTGTCTCTAACTACTTGAATGCTCCACAATGACCCCCTAAACATTCTTATTATTATAATAACACTCACACACCGAACAGGAGACTCGAAATTGGCGTAAAAGTACATTACACTGCTGGAATAATTACCAAACGAATCCCTGCTGTTCTGTTCGGTAGTCAGCACACCAAAATGATACCGATTATTATAAATAGACCTAAACTGCTATATAATGTTAGCAGGGGTATAGCTAATGCGTATAACAGTTCTAATATCCTTACGGACAAGCTGGAGGAGGATGGTAAATGTGGCAAATGATTGTAATTTTTGTAATCGCTTTCAGTTTTGTGGTGTGGAAGATGCATAAGCGAGGCAGGGATGTGTAAACGCCCCTGGGTTCGATTCGAGCACAGCGCTTCTGAGGAAGTGTTCTGTGTTCACTCGCTCGGAGAACGGGGGGAGAGTGGGAGTGTTCGGGTCATGGGGGCGTCAATAGGCCGGGCGGTGGGCGGTGAGTGGTGGGTGGTGGCACACTCCATTCTCTTCAAACTCACAGATACCGTGGGGATCGTATTTGAAAAAGAATTCTGTCAGAGAACTACGTGCTCTCGGGCGAATGTCAGAATGAAAAGATCTGTTCATTAAAACCCTAATCACAAAATATATGAGCACAAATAATGAACTTGCAATTAATCAATAATATTAACTTGCAATTCACGTCTATCTGCGGCAACTGGCACGCATTTTACCAATATTATCATAAATATAATATCGAAAACAATTTTATTCCATAATAGTAATTACGACAAAATAATAATTTAGATAAACACAATGTATGAAAATCATTCTTCCTTTTCACCACCAATATTTACAGCACATTACAAAAACCAACAAAGTGACGTAAATATGAAAGAGTAATAATTTTAGCATTCAAATGTGCAAAATTGACGAGTCTATTTTGTGTGAACAAATTAACCGTTCTGAATTCACTAAATTCTGTAAAATAAATATTATTTTAACAGAAAAAGCTTTTTTCTCCGAATAAGTCCCCACTTCGTGGGTTTCCTCCTTCCTGACCTATGTAAAAGTGTACACTTGCTTTAAGTACTTTTTACGTAAGTGACATAAAAGATTCTTATCGCTTTGAAAGCAAATGAAACAATTTTCTATCTGACTGTGCAAACAAGCTTTACATACATTTAAAAAATGAAGAATGTTAGTAATAACAAACCATTAAAAAAATCATTGGATTAATTTTTAAAGCATTTGGTCTTGGATTTGCATTTGGTCTCATGAAATTGCCTGAAATGTTTCACATGTCAAGTTTGCGCATTGGTGACTAATTAATAACGCCCGGAAATATAAATGTGCCAAAGATAAACGGGGAATATCAAACTACTCAAATTGTCTCAAACTCAATTTGGTTTCATAGTAATAAGTTAGCAATAGATATTGAAGGGAAACCTATTTTGATGAAATTCTAGTTGCCAGAAAAGAAATGTCTATTTTAGACTTTGACCACAAATGAACAGTATACCGCTATGATGTGAATGTAATAAAAAATGTTGACTCTTTTGTGCAGTAACAAATCTAAAATTCGCTATGCTACGCAACCAGAACTTTCGCAAATTCAGTGAGGCTCGGTGTAATTCGGACGTAGTACATTCTAGCTTATGCTATGTCGCAATCTTCTGCAGAAACATTCGTTTACTATCCAGATCTCTAGATTTTACAACAATATGTTTATAAGAATGAAAGTGTAATCCTACTTAGTCATCTACAGACCAGTTCTTTTTTTTTTTGGGAGGGGGGGTGAGGAAGCAGTTTTGGGAATGGGATTACTTTTTAACAATTAGGTTCAACTGTAAATAAAAAACAAAAATACTTCATTTCATAATACTAATGACATTTATGCTTTTGTAAATCCGACACACCCTCTTCAATATTTTATATTGAGAATGTCAACTGCAACAAATATTGAACATGGACGATTTGTTGAGTTCCGTCCATCTTTATTATATAATCTGGGCGGCCCCTGGGATTTTGTTGCCACTCAAAAACTAAAGCAGTCGTTGCGTAAGGATAACTTTCCAAAAATGCCTGAACCACGCGTAGGGATCGGACACTATACATTACCGAATCTCTCATACTGGTATTACATAGCCATGCCATTCTCATGTGCGTGATCTTGGCTGTCCGTGTGACGCCGCGTCGAAGGCTGTGTTGCCGACGTTTCGACCATCTTGTCGTGGTCTTCCTCAGGGCTGATATGCTTCGACAAGATGGTCGAAACATCGGCAACACAGCCTTCGACGCGGCGTCACCCGGACAGCCAAGATCACGCACATGACCCTGGCCGCGGAAGCCTACGACGTCATTCCATTCTCATCTTTGAAAAAAAGAGTCCAAAACCTGTCACATTATTTTTGTATGAATCAGATGTTCATGTAAATCTTTTTGTCTGTTTTCTCCATATTTAAGGAACTATTTCTATTTACATATATTTCAACTGCTCACTGCGGTTAGCGGCCTATTTTATAGTCGTGGTGAAAAGCTGATTCCAATGGCCTTCATCTTCAGGCGGCGACAGGAACGGCAGCAGGAAGGAAAACAAGGACAACTTGTGGTTAGTGGTTTATTGTTAAAATACTGCTTTGGCATCCTCTTTCCCATTCAGGCAGTAACTCCTATCACAATTGCTGGAAATATTATTCTGGTGTTCGGAAATCTTTTTCCGTCAGTCGAACCCAAGCATTTTCGGATTACAGATTTTCATTTATACAAAAAATTATTTGCAGGTTTTTAGATATGTTTTTTTAGGTCACATCAACCACTTGTATTATTAGCGACCTCATTCTCAATAGATTTACAATATATTACAATACCAAATATTTACAACACCTTACAAATACATTTACCTTACATTCCATTGTTGGTTTTAATTAGTGCGATTCATTAAACACAGGTTGAGCTCAGTTCTTGATTAGAGTTATAGCAGAATTATCCTCTCTGGAAAATATCAGGAAAACATTGTATGAGGCAGTACAGGTTGATTTCTTTCAGAAATTTAATACATTTATTATACAATTCCCTATTTATTATCACTAACGATGGTGAGTTCAGAATGTATTTTAGTCTTTTGGTTTCATACTCAAGGCATTTGAGTATGTGTTCAACAGAGAAGATCATGTTGCACCTGTCGCACATGACTACAGCATTATGCGAAATTAATGTTAATGGGTGAACTTATTGTGACCTATTCTGAGTCCCATTAATACTACTTGATCAACTCTGCAAAAGGTGGCAGCTCGATTAACATCGTGAAACTCTCTAACGCTTTTTAATTTGCAGCTTATACCATTCCATTCATGCCGTCTCCTTTTTTCAGTTTAATTTTAATTTTTTTAAATATTCGTGGTAACTCAATATATTATCACTTTCTTCTTCACTTTGAGCAGTCGTTCGCTTTTCTGTGAGCCATTTCATTTTCTGCTATGCCGGCACGTGATGGTATCCAGCAGAAAGATTTTCTTTGCCATCAGTTATCAATTTATGAATTTTTATAACTATATTCTGGATCATTTCTTTGTCACTAATTTCACTATTTATTTACAGCTGCCTCTGACAGGTCATCAACTGTTAGGGTGTTACCCAATCAGGAGCTCCCACGTTACAACAGGGACGTCAATATGGTGACGTTCAACCATCCGGATGGATGACACCGTACCAGCTGATTACGTTACGATTAGGCAACTCTAAATAAACACAAGAACAGTACCTTGTTTTAGGAGAATCGGGTAGTCGAAATGGAGGCTTAATGCGGAGACGTATCCACTCTCGGTAAAACGCAAGGTGTTTCTAAAAGAGAAGCTGCAAGCCATTTTCCCAGTGTGTTTTTACAGATTAAAGGACTCGTATTTTGATTCACAAGCGAATCGTCTCTGAAGGCATGCATTGTTCGATACATTTTTAGCGGCTGCAGTGGTTCAAGGCATCAACAGATGTCACTGCAGAGCCTCTGAGCTTGAGGCACTAAAGTGCGTGTTCCGAAGGTGACAGGATTTTCCACACTAGCTAGGTAGCTAGATCGAAATCAGTCGTTACCTGGAGGAGAATTCTAGCGTCCGGCAGCTAGTATCCCGTGATTTCTTCGATCAGCACCAGGCAAACGCTGGAACAGTACCCTAACAAACGGACCACGGACGGCCAGCGATCTTCCCTTCTTCTTCATGGTCCTATCCTCAACCCTTACTTGCGCACACTTAAACTTACATGTCCTATACTACGAAACATGCTGGAAGGTAAGAGTTGTCCGGGCTGAGACGGTAGCCCGTTGGTGGGAAATACGGGGTTGGGGAAATACCCGCAAACGACGTATAGGACGCCGCTGGATCTCACCGATCAGCGGGGGAAGAACAGCACCAACTACTCTGAGCAAAACGAAAAATGTTCACGGAATTAATGACCATAGCAGTTGGCGCGCCCGGAATTAATCAATCCATCGAAATTTGTTTTCCTTTTAATAAGTCAGTTCTCCGTATTTACTTGTATATACTACTGACTGTGCAGAATATATACTTTATATCTTCTAGTATTGACGTAGTACTACGCTACTGTATTCCATCATTGTGTTATAAACAGTACATAGATAAAGAAAGTTACATAATGTGAAAATTTTTGTCAATATTTTGACACAATTATATGTTTGGGTGGTCGATGAGACCAGGTCTGTCCGTCCGTTTTCTTCATGAAATTTATTCTTCAAAATTACATGAATTATTGAGGTCGGGTATATTTTTTTAAATATGAGTTACTTTACGTGTTTTGAGCGTAATCGTGACACTGCAAAAATATCTAAACAAGATTTTCTCAAAAAACTGATCTAAATTTCTCCTTCTAGTGTTCGAGTATAGAATACTTGTGTAGCGAAATTTAAGCGATGCTTAAAATTCTCTATGTCAAGACTTTGAAAAAATTACGTGAAAAGGGTGTCCTGATATAAAAGATTTTGTAAACACCGATCTGTCTACCATCCGTTCGTTCGTTCGCTTGTTTTTTTGTCCGACTGAAACTTTCCCATTGCCAGACCAGACCATCTCCCCGTAAAAAACACTAGCGCCGACATCGCACACAGTGATTTTCCAGAGTGAATATTTCTTAATCTATCTGGTCGATCTTGAGGCTCTGTGAATTTGAAACATATTTTAATTTTCATAAAATCCCTGGATTATTAAAAAAGTCTCAAAAATAGTTCAATTTTTTAAAAATATTTGTGTGGAATAGAACTGAGGGTGAACTTGTATTTTTTTAATATACCACAAGCTAATATTTGTGTTACATGCGAATTATTTAATGAATTTTGAATACATTCTCTATACGCTCATTTCTGAAGTTTCTCTAAATTTCAATATTTCAGATGGCGTTCCAGTCACCACCGGGAATTATTTCGTTGCTCGAATAGAGTAATGTATGCTATAAAAAAATAGAAGTGCAATTTTCGATAAAATCCTTAAATTTTCGAAATTTTCTCTCTGTATTATTTCTTTAAGGATTGTAAACACTTTTTAAACTATATTAAAGAAAGTATATATCGGAATTAACAAATGTGCAATCATTAGAAGCCTAAGGATACATAATGTGAGGTAATTTACATTCTGTTACCTTATTAATGAAAAACAATAAGCACAAGAAATAAATTTCTGAATTTTCAGTTAAACATATGGAAGACAGGTGCCGGAATATGCGAAAGAACACGCGGCAAAATTCTAGAATAGGCTTGAAACCTGCAGAGAAACATGTAGGAAACGTAAGATCATTTCGAAGTTCCGTTTGGTAGGAAGCTATTTTCAACTTTTAAAATTAATATTAACAAACTGCAGGATGTTCTCACAGGTCTATCTGGTATTATAATAAAACTAAACCATTACAAATAATGCGACAAAGTATGTGATGCAGTAGCATAGAAGCTAGTAATTATTCCCTTCACCGACGTCTACTCTGTTGAGAGATAGCAAATGATCTGATGAATCAAAGAGTTGTTATTGTTATTTATTATTTTTTCGTGTACGTGCGCTTCAGCGTGCACTTTGTATTTTGAGAAGATGAATTTTTGAGGAGATAAAATGTGTTGTGATTACATAATAATGGAACGAAAGAGAGGTTAATAAAAGAACCAAGTGTAAAGCACCAGGGAACTAATTTTGCACAACACAAATATCTCATGCTCAGGCTGAGATTTAAGTTTTAGCTCTCACAGATAGAAAATAAATGAACTTTCTGAGAGATAGCGCGTCGCTCTCGAAGCCGTTCGGTTGGTAAAGCTGCATGCTTCTGGTTGGACAACAGTTGGGAAGACAAGGGAATTTATCCTTTTCCTAGAACAGCTCACAGATCCAGTCAACTGCTAATCATTGGGTAGGTGCACCTTCCTGGAGACGATCGATGAGCATGCTAGTCACATCCTTCCTTGCTGAGGTCTAATGATTATGGAGCCTTACCTCCATAAACAATCGAATATCCTTTGAAGCCTTCTACGGAACAACTTAGCTTTATTGCTCGCCTTGTGAAACGACTTATCGATAATTATTGTCTTACATTGCTATACCCTAGTACATTTTAATATCATAAGAAAATTATGTTCATCATTAAAAGAAAAATTAAGTATATCAGTTATTTTGCAAGTAGAGAATTGCATCTTTTAAGGAGAGGGAATTCAGGATTTCGTTTCATTTTTTCGTGTCACTCATTGAATACAATGGTTTCATAACTAAAATATTTCCACATTTCTCATTTAGTATATTTAAACTGTTATTAACTTTAAAATTAAGTTTGTAAAATTAAATCATCAATAAGAATATTGTGAACTGTCGGTTACGATTGGGAGCGGGGGCAACGTTGGACCTCAATGTATTTTTCCCTCTATCCTAGTTCAGGCGAGGATTTACTATTTCATAGTTTAGGAATTTCATTATTAGACCTTTCTCAATCATATTTGATAGTTTCGTTCTGCATCGCTTATCGGATGTTTACAAAGAAATCGAAACCTTAGCAATACGTAATTGCTTTGTGGAAACTACAGCACTCGCTTATAGCCAGACATACACATAAACACGTTAAGATCACATTTGTGTATCAGTTGTAGACGACAGTTGTGCAATAAATATTGAACTAATTCTGCAAGAAAACGTGTTTGCGTGTCTTCACAAAAAGGGTCGGAAGAACAGAAAATGTTCAAAATATTTACGCCCTTGCAAAAGTTTTAAAACTGAAAATATTCGTACACACATTGACAGAAAGTGTAATATATTGTTAACTAATGGAGCATTAGTTTTCAAATATGAAAAATCCTTCAAGTATATTACAATTTATTCTGGGGTCAGTCGTTTACCCCCCCCCCACTCCCCACTGGTGTTTCCCAGGGAGTATTGCTGTCTGACTGTAAAAAATATTTCTGGAGTTACGTAGCCTTTGACAGTCAAGCATTTTATATTCTAGAATATGACGACTTAAGATTAAAGAAGTATAGCTCGTAATGAGTGATATGAGGATATCGTGTCTTTTCACTCACAGTTCCAAACTATTCTTCACAGAGAACGGGGATTGCCTTGATGAGTTTTATAAACAACGATGACTGTAACTACGTGTCAATAAGTGTGTCGTAAAAGGTAAGTCGCTCTCGCAAGCGTCGAAACACATCGACACAAAGTCGTCGCGAAATCAGTTCTCCCCTGACGCGGTAGGAACAATCACGAGAACAAAACGGCACCGCCACGCGACGACAGACGACAAATGACAGGCGCCAGTCGATAGGGCGCACGCGACGCAACCACAGCCGCTGCCGCCGACGCCCCCGCACGGTGGTCAGAAACGGGCTAACTCGCCCAGCAAAACAAAAACAATCAATTATTAATAGATAATTATATTTATTCGATGAAATCAAAGAGTTTGAAGCTAAACCGGTTGAATTTTAATTTTTTTACATAAAAAATTACTTTAAAAAATGAAATCAAAAAAATGTAAAAGACAATTGTTTCTTTCTGGGATCTTTTCCAGAACAGGCGATGCGGATTTCGGCTATCCTCGCCGAGTTCCCACTATGTCCCTCATGGGGACACCTTTAATCTAGACACACATGCGGGCTCCTCGGCCTGTGGACAGCAGACTCACAAGACCTTCTGCAACAACACACACACACACATGAATGACAAGGGACAAACAACCATGCACAACGCGGGACTCGAACTCGCGTCAATTCTGACCGAGGCGCTGAATCGGCACACGCTCTAGTAACCTCGGCCATCCAGGCCGGCAAAAAAGAAGTAATTTTTCTTTCAATATCAAATCTACGCATCACATTTCTTTGAGTTTTAAACAATGATAAAAAGATAATGCCGGTCTGGATGGCCGAGATCGTTAAGGTAGTAGTACCTTAGCGGTCTCGGACCGAAGGATCGCGGGTCCGATTCCCGCCTCGGGCACGATTGTATTTGTGTTCTTCCTTTCATCCTCTATCATCACCATATCATGTAATATTCACAGTTACCATATCGTTAAATGCAATAATGGTCGCTAATAACCAAGATGTTAATGCGACCTTAAATCACAAAAATATAATAAAATAGCGTATCAGAACATATTTTCTAGTATTCTTGGTTGTGTTTAAATAACGTAATAAAGCAACGTCTATCCTACCAACTCTTCCACCATCTCTTAAAAATATCTAAATTAAGTAGAGTACGAAAGGTTAAAATAATACATATTTGGAATTTTTGGAGATAGAAAAACTTAAATAAAAATGGTACTCCTACCGTTCAATTCAGTTTTCTTACTAACAGTTTAATGAAACAAAATAAAATAATTTGCTTCGATACGGATTGTAGACTAAAACATGTTTTCGAAACGCTCGACAAAATTGTTTCGAAAATACAACTTTCTACGTACTACGTACAGGCCTACACTTCGGATTCGAGAAAGTAAAACAACTTGCCTGACGTAAATACACAACGTTTAATAGTAATGAAATGCATTTTTGGACTATAACTATGAATTATATTAAACAGTATATATAAAGTTGTGTAAAATAAGAGTATAATAAAATGGTTAAGAATTACTTTTTATCAATATTTAATTTTACTGTTTTTAATCTAAATCGTGTATCATTAGTACCATTCTGAAAAAAACTATTTAGAAATCGTTAAATAAGTAGTTTAATTTATATACTACGCGTGCGTTTGGGCTGATGGTAAACCACTGTGTCGCGAACTCCGCGGCCCCCTTTCAGGCCCTCACACCCACCACCCACGCCGCTGCGTGATCCTTTGTGTCGACTGACCACGTTTACAGTGCGTTCACATTTCACAAACGTGTATTGGTTAGGAAACAAATTTAAAAAATGCAACAAAAATAAACAAATTTGTGTTGAAAAATTTGGAAAAAATCATTTGAGCATTTCTGAAAATGCGCAATTTTGTGCTCATTTTCACAGAAAACTTCGAGAAACTTCATTGGAAACCATTTGAAGCATTTCTTCTCAAGAAAGCAACAATGTATAAAAAGTCTTTAATGTAAATATTAACGGCGTGAGAAATATTTAAAAATACATTTGTGTAATTTTTGAAATAATACAAAATGCAATACCTGGATAGCCAAAGTCGCAATGGCTGAGAGGGCTTGGGTTCGAATCCCAGCGCGGAGATGAATGTTTGTGTCTGTGCTCATGTTCTTATAGTGTTCCCGTTACTCTTACCCCATGTTAAAAATCACATATGGTTAACACAATGATTATATAGCCAAGCAGTTAAAAAGCAACCTTAAATAAATAAGTACAAAAAATAATATATCAAAGTGGTATTGCTGTCATTTTATTCAGTGGTTTTAGCACTATCCGCACAAAACATATAATAAAAAAACTGGAAATTATTTTCAGAAAATAGCGTTTGATCTTTTCTAATAATGGGGATTTTGAGCTCATTTTCTCAAAAAGTTTTTGAGTTTTCGAGAAAGTATGTAAGATATTACATGAAGCATATCTACTCACAAACGTTATAATTGATTGACAGATTGTTTGGTGTTGGTGCAGTGCATGTTTTATGGCGTGACGTGGAGGCGATATTCCACCTTTAGGTCGTGACTAGCTGTTTTTTTTCAATGGTGCCCTGCTGGTGGGAGATACACCATTGGGAAAACCCCTTATAAGTAAGAGGTGAGGATAGGACAATCAAGAAAAAAAAGATTACCACGGTCTGTGTTTCGAGAAATAAAATAATGTGTACAGTTTGCTGGTAGTGTCAATATTAACGACGTGAGAGAACAGCAAAGAATAACATTTATGTAATTTCTGCAAAAAAAACAGCAAAAGGGCGTTTATGACTTCTTGTACAGTGCTTTTAGCACTTCCCTATAAAAGATTTAAAGAAAGAAATTAGAGCAGTTTTTGAGAAAATCTATTTTTCAATATTTATTTTTATTTTGCCCATAAACTTCTCAATACTGTTTGAAAAGTACTAAAATTTTAAAAAATATTAACATTATGTTTATTAATAGATTTTTATGTAGAAAACAAGTAATTTTGCACAAAACTCCATTCTGAATATTGTAGTTGAAGGAAGGCGTCCAAAAAATTCAAACTTAAGTAATTTTCGAAAATCACTAGTCTGAAATTGTAGAGATAAAAACAAAAACCAGACCCATGTCATCTTCATAAATGTATTTCAATCTATTATTACATGAAAATTGAAGAAAAATAGGAAATATTTTTGAGGAAAGGTTGAGAGGTTTGAGTTAAATGTTCCTCAGACTTCTTGTGAAGAACCCCCAAAATTTAGAAAATTATTTTCAAAATCGCAGACTTTCGAGTTGTGCCAAATAGACCTGAGAATATTCATTTTGAAACAAATTCAACCTATGTCAAATGCGATAGCGTTGTTCACAGACAGAGGGACGTTTTGAAAGAAAACATTTTTTGGTATCATGGGACTCCAACACGTGCATTTCCGTTGAAATATCGATATCAATTTTTATAGCAATTCATAACTTTCTTTATTCTAGGTATATACGTAATATGTATACGAAAAACTAAAAATGAACGAAATTAAATTAAGTAGTATTAAAAAACATTAGGATAAGTATTAATATGACACATTAAACCAAACAACATAATGTACGTTTTAATAAAATAAGAATTTCATATTCAAATATCACCACATTGTCGCCTTACAGGAGATACTTACAAGAGACGTGAGCTAATGTGTACCGCCCAGAAAATATTTCCCTGCTGTGACTTTCCTATTCTGTGCCAAATACATTTTAATGGTTGACTTTGTTCAAAGAATTGTCACCAAGAAAAGGAGAATCCAACTCTTATTATTAGTTACCAAGAGACCAGTGTAGGAGTCAGGGTCAGAGAGATTATTCTTTGAACAAATATAATTAAATTCATACAAAAAGGTAATTTCAGGAACAATTTATCCCAACATCAGTGTATTTTAATAGAAACTAAAAAGAAAATTATGATTACAAATTTTTGAAAAGGAAGAGATCTATTTTGAAAAATAATAACGACTATTTTTTAAATTTGATTTCATGGTTTTGTATTTAGAGAGATTTTGAATATCCACTGCGATAATGGGGTAAATTGTTTTAAAAACAATTTTTTTTGTATGAATTTTGTTTTTGCCATTTCAAGGCCGGATTAATCTTTTACCTGCTATCGGTGTACCCAAACCTGGGTCCAGCTTTTATGTACAAGGGCCTGGGGTAAGAGAGACATGTGGCGAGAATGACAAATTACCTTCACTGTATCTAGTTCACTTGGCCTGCCTGAACTTTTCTTTCGTCACACAGCTACAGAAACTGAGACGATTGTATTAGAAAACTTCTACTCTATTTTTGTCCCGACCAAAATCACTGTAAAGAACTATCACGAGATTTTTCTCCAACCATTGAAAAAATGCGACATTATAAAAGGAATAAAGAACGGAGAAACAAACAGATAAATTACTAATTTCCAGACGCACAGAAATTGAAAGAAAACTGTGCAGCTTCAGCAATGTGAGAGGTCTCCATGGCTTTGCTAGATACTTATGACCTCGGGAATGATTCAAAAACAAATAAGCAGTTTCGATTTTAAAGAAAAATTCAAATGTTTTGTAATCTGCCTGTTCTCATACAGAGGCTAAAGACTGAATTTTCATTCTGAATATGTCTGAAATCTCATCGTTCGAGTCGCAAATCATTCTGAAAGTCGGTGCTCGAAATAAGTATTTAATATTCTCATGTTGTGTAATAGCATATTTTAATATTACTGGTAAGAGTGCAATTGTTGCACTGTAAAGGTACTATGCTATGTTATTGCAGTATTCGTGAACATGTGTTAAATTATTAAATTTATTGCAGGGTCATGTGATTTTTTGTTTGCTGTTCTTGAGCAGGGTGCGTGATAATTTTAAAGAAAAGAGAGTTTTACTCATCCTTTTTTTGCTTCTGCAGGCCAAGTACGAAGAAATGCTAATTACGGAGAAGAAAATTACATTAAGTCTAACAACGCGGCCACAATAATAATTATAAATGTTGAATCAATGACTTGTTTTCTTAATATAACAGTAAAAATAAACCTTAGGCGTATGAAAAACTTAAATTTCAACAAAATACTATAAACGCCAATCCCAAAACGACAATCTACCACATCATTTCCCACCAATGGGCCAACTCAGAAATTTTTGAAACGGCGTGTCACAAACGTGTCCGTGCTAAATGGCTTCGTGTAGCCCAAACGAGCCTCCACCCCCGCCCGTTCCCGGAGGACGAGCGTATTCCCGTCCCGCCCCCTCCCTTTCCCACCTTCCGCCGTTCCGTGCCGCGCGCGCCCCCGCCTCTCTCAACTGTCAACGGCGTCGCGCGCGCTTTGCTCGTAGGGGCGGCCGCGCGCCCCCTCCCTTCCCCTCCTTCCTCTCCCTCCCCTCCCAGTAATACGAACCCATTACGCGACTCAAATTAAGGCAAAAATAAGGTGTGAACACAGCGACTGCAAAACAAAGCACTACGAAGCCCCGTTCCATGAATGAACATATGAACGCGCCCGCAATTGGAGAAAATGGGGGTATTATGTGCCCGGCGAGGAAAAGACGGGGTAATTTTCGAAGCGTTATCAAGTAGGAACGCTTTTTGCTTGGTACTTACCGGGTACAATGGCCCTTGAAAGCCTAACGGAGCTTCAAATGAAAGCGAAATCTGTGTTAGTGGTTCTAACTGTACAAAATGACAGCCGGCCGGTGGCGCAGCGATGGCTCCATGCTATCCCAGCAGCCGCTGGACGTGCCGCGAATGCGTGGGGCGGGAGGTTGCGGCTTGCAACAGGGGGTGACCACCCACGCACTCGGCCAAGTCCCGCTGACGGGCTGCCGACTTAACACCGGCGCACCTCTCACGCACCGCTCACGCACCGCTCACGCACC
>BOPP01000039.1:5250591-5292544 GCA_017312745.1 Gryllus bimaculatus | reverse complement strand
CGATGCATGGGTCGAGCGCGTGGTCGCGCTGAGCTGCGAGATGAGAGACTCTGTATGCGCGCGCGCGCGCTCAGCGCCGAGTATGTCGAAGTAGTCGCGCGCTCTGAGACTGTGCGGGCGGGTGCGTGCAAGCGGATGACGCGGTGCCAGATATGTGACTGTGGTTACTCGGAGACATGACGCTTCGTGGGCACGAGGAGCGATGCCAATGTGAGATGATACTGGGAAGGATGACCGAAGGAGTAGATAAACGTACAGGGGCAGGCGGAGTGGTAGGAGCGGTGACGCGTGTCATGGCGCTAATGGCGATACGCGTGCTCTTTAGCGGTGAGTGAGCGGTGCGTGAGGCGTGCGTGAGCGGTGCGTGAGCGGTGTAGCATGAAGGATGTGTAGTGCGTGAGCGATATGTGCGTGTGATAGCGTAGGTGGGGAGTGACTGGCGCGACGTGAGTGGGAATGCGTGAGCGGTGCGTAAAGCGGTGCGTGAGCGGCTGGAGACGGATTTGAGGTATATAGCGTGGCGTGATGAGCGTTGGGTCTCTGAGCATGGTGATGAGGACAGTTGCGTGAGGACGGAGTGAGCGTCTGGAGCCGAGTGCGTGATTCTGATCTGTAGCGTGAGCGGTGCGTCGAGCGTGTGTGAGAGACGCGTTAGGACCGTGAGCAGGTGCAGGCTGAGCGTGGCGCGGTAGCTTCGCTAGTGCGGTATGGTAGGAAGGTGCGCGCCGAGAGTGTTAGAGGAGTTTCGCACGGCAAGCTGGGACGCTAGGGGCTCGACGAGTGGCGCGCTCGACGCACACTAGTGCGAGAAGGGTAGCCGCAAATCCCGCCCAGCGCATGTCGTGACCGTGATTCGCCACGCGGCTAGCTGGGATAGCATGGAGCCCATCGCTGCGACCAGAGGCGGACCGCGTCATTTTGTAGCAGTTAGAACGCACTAACACAGATTTTTCGCTTCATTTGAAGCTCGTATAGGCTTTCGAAGGGGCATTGTAGCCTGTCAGAAAGAGCGTTCTATAGTATTATAGATCAACGCTTACGAAATTTACGCCCGTACTGTTTACCTGCGGCACGGCGCCACCATAATATATGGCATAGCCATTTTCTTCCATTGGCGGGCGCGGTTCATAATGGGTTCATGTCATGGAACGAGCTTCGAGTGCTTTGTTTTGCAGTCGTTAGTGTTCCACACTTATTTTTTGGCCTTAATTTGAGTCGCGTAATGGGTTCGTATTACTGGGGGGAGGGAGAGGAAGGAGGGGAAGGGAGGGGGCGCGCGGGCGCCGCCCCTAGAGCAAAGCGCGCGCGACGCCGTTGACAGTTGAGAAGAGGCGGGGGCGCGCGCGGCACGAACGGCGGAAGGTGGGAAAGGAGGGGGCGGGACGGGAATACGCTCGTCCTCCGGAACGGCGGGGGTGGAGGCTCGTTTGGGCTACACGAAGCGCATTTAGCACGGGACACGTTTGTGACACCGGTTATCAAAAATTTCTGGAGTTGGCCCCATTGGTGGGAAATGATGTGGTAGACTGTCGTTTTGGGATTGGCGTTTTAGTATTTTGTTGAAATTTAAGTTTTTCAATACGCCTAAGGTTAATTTTTACTGTTATATTAAGAAAAAAAGTCATTGATTCAACATTTATAATTATCTTATTGTGGCCGCGTTGTTAACTTAATGTAATTTTTTTCTCCGTAATTATCATTCTTGTCGTACTTGGCCTGCAGAAGCAAAAAAGGATGAGTCAAAACTCTCTTTTCTTTTAAATTATACGCACCCTACTCAAGAGACAGCAAACAAAAAATCAACATGACCCTGCAATAAATTTAATAATTTAACACATGTTCAACGAATACTGCAATAACTAGCATAGTATCCCTTTACAGTGCAAACAATTTGCACTCTTACAGTAATATTAAATATGCTTATTACACAACATGAGAAATATTAAAAATACTTATTTCGAGCACCGACTTTCAGAATGATTTGCGCCTCGAACGAGAGATTTCAGACATATTCAGAAACTGAAATTCAGTCCTTTAGCCTCTTATGAGAAAGGCAGATTACAAAACAGGTATTTGAATTTTTTCTTAAAATCGAAACTGCTTATTTGTTTTGCAATCATTCCTCGAGATCATAATAGTATCCTAGCAAGCCATGGAGACCTCTCACATTTGCTGGAAGCTGCACAGTTTTCTTTTCAAATTTCTGTGCGTCTTGGAAATTAGTAATTTATCTGTTTGTTTCTCCGTTTCTTTATTCCTTTTATAATGTCGCATTTTTTCAATGGTTGGAGAAAAATCTGTGATAGTTCTTTTAAGTGATTTTGGTCGGGACAAAAATAGAGTTAGAAGTTTTCTAATACCTCGTCCAGTTTTTTCTGTAGCTGTTGACGAAAGAAAAGTATCAGGCAGGCCAAGTGAACTAGATAGCAGTTGAAGGTAATTTGTCATTCTCGGCACATGTCTCTCTTACCCCAGGGCCCCTTGTACATAAAAGCTGGACCCGGTTTGGGTACAACCGATAGCCAGGTAAAAGATTTAATCCGGGCTTGAAATGGCAAAAACAACTCATACAAAAAAAATTGTTTTTAAAAACATTTACCCCATTATCGCAGGTGGATATATCAAAATCTCTCTAAATACAAAACATGAAATCAAATTTAAAAAATAGTCGTTATTATTTTCAAAAATAGATCTCTTCTTTTCAAAAATTTGTAATCATAATTTTCTTTTTAGTTTCTATTAAAAATACACTGATGTTGGGATAAATTGTTCTGAAATTACCTTTTTGTATGAATTTATTATATTTGTTCAAAGACAATAATTCTCTGACCTGACTCTACACTGGTCTCTTGGAACTAATAATCAAGAGTTGGATCTCCTTTTCTTGGTGACAATTCTTTTTGAACAAAGTCACCATTAAAATGTATTGGGCACAGAATAGGAAAGTCAACAGCAGGGAAATATTTTTTCTGGGCGGTACACATTAGCTCACGTCTCTTCGTAGTAATCTTTCCTGTAAGGCGCCATGTGGGTGATTATTTGATTATGAAATTCTTTATTTTATTTAAACGTACATTTGTTGTTTGGTTCAAATGTGTCAGATTAATACTTATCCTAATGTTTTTTAAATACTACTTAATTTAATTTCGTTCATTTTTAGTTTTTTTCGTATACATATTACGGTATTATACTAGAATAAAGAAAGTTGAATTGCTATAAAATTGATATCGATATTTTCAACGGAAATGCATCCGTGTTGGAGTCCATCGATATCAAAAATGTTTTCTTCAAACGTCCCTACTGTCTGTGGAAACAACGCTATCGCATTTTTGACATGGTTGAATTTGTTTCAAAATGAATATTCTCAGGTCTATTTGGCAGCAACTCGAATGTCTGCGATTTTGAAATAATTTTCTAATTTTTGGGGGTTTCTTCACAAGAAGTTGAGGAACAATTATCAACCTCTCAACCTTTCCTCAAAAATATTTCCTATTTTCTTCAATTTTCATGTAATAATAGATTGAAATAACATTTATGAAGAATGAACATGGGTCTGGTTTTTTGTTTTATCTCTACAATTTCAGCCTATGTGATTTTCGAAAATTCTTAAGTTTGAATTTTTTGGACGCCTTCCTTTCAACCTACAATATTCCCGAATGGAGTTTTTTGGTGCAAAATTACTTGTTTTCTACATAAAAATCTATTAATAACAACATAAAATGTTAATATTTTTCTTAAAATTTTAATACTTTTCAAACAGTATTGAGAAAGTTTATGGGCAAATAAAAATCAAATATTGAAAAATAGATTTTCTCAAAAACTGGCTCTAAATTTCCTTTCTTTTAAATTTTTATAGGGAAGTGCTAAAAGCACTGTACAAAGAAGTCATAAACGCTGCCCTTTTGCTGTTTTTTTTTGCAGAAATTACAAAAATGTTATTTCTTTGCTGTTTCTCTCACGTCGTTTAATTTGAACACTACCAGCAAACTGTACACTTATTTTATTTCTCGAAACACAAGACCGTGGTAATCTTTTTTTTTCTTGATTGTCCTATCCTCACCTCTTACTTATAAGGGGTTTCCCAATGGTGTATCTCCGCACCACGCGGGCACCATTGAAAAAAAAACAGCTTAGCACGACCTAAAGTGGAATATCGCCTCCACTCACGCCATAAACATGCACTGCACAACACCAAACAATCTGTCAATCAATTATAGCGTTGTGAGTAAGATATCTTCATGTAATATCTTACATACTTTCTCGAAAACTCAAAAACTTTTTTGAGAAATGAGCTCAAAAATCCCTCATTATTAGAAAAGATCAAACGCATTTTTCTTGGAAAATAATTTCCAGTTTTTTTATTATAATGTTTTTGTGGGCGGCTGCTTCTTCGTGAACGTGCCGCTCACGCACCGCTCACGCACCGCTCACGCACCGCTCACGCACCGCCTACGCACGGAGACACCCCTACATGCACCGCCGACGCATCTCCACGCATCCCCCTATGACGCATCTCTGACTCACTGTCCACGAACGCTGGCACCTCCGGTGTCGCTAATGTTTGGCATCCTTTCACAAATGTTTGGCATTATAAAATTAATAACATTAAAAGATAGTATTAAGTGTGGAACAAAAATTGAAGGAAATTAGAGCGCCAAACATACATTTCATTTTCTCGAATACTTAATTTCTAAAAAGAAATATATGGTGTACTTTCCTTCTTAAACATGTCAGTATATTAACATATCCGAGTTGTTATACCCACTCCAATATTTTTGCAACAAACGTATATTTTACAGAATGCAGTCAAGAGTTTTGGAACTAGACGAAGAGCTCATGTGTATTATTTCCACAATCACTTAGGAACTTAAGCGATATTCTCGAGATATGAGTAGAAACAACGCCTGGATACTGAGCGCAATGATGAATGAAATAATATACTTTTTTAAGGATACAGGATTCCCTTAATGTACGCCGAACAAGTATGTTATTTCATTACTGCAGCAATTTTTTTGTTCATATTCCTTCTTTTGTTCTTCATACTACTAAGCGTACAAATCTAACATCTGTCTCCTTAATGCTGACTTTGCCGCAGTCGTTTCATTGGTGTCAAATCCTTTCGTTGGGTTCTGCAAAAATATCGATTTTAACTACATTCTACAACTTTAAAAAGGCCCAATAAAATGTGAAAAATTCAAATGCAATAAATCTTCAATCAAATAAGAGTTCAATTAATGATAGTTTTGTTCATAGAAAAAATATTCATTATTTTCTTCTTTTCCTTTGTCGTTTAAGATGCATCACCTCTAACATTTTCAAAAAATAGGAGCAAAAGGAAAACTGATTATGTTCGTAAATCCAGGAGGAGTATTTCCTTAAGATACTTTTTTTTGTCTTATTCCGTTCAATACCATATTATATGAGCTCATGAATTTGTGTCTTCTTATGTGTTGGCAACTGATACACTGAAGTATCAAAGTACTTTATTTTCATTTGAACGTTGACAGCAGGAGAAATAGATGACTACATCCAAGATTGACTGAATCAAGGGATCGAATAAGTGCTTCTTCATGCAGACAGCTATGTTTCCCAGAAGTTCTTCTAAAGGCAGAGTCTTCGGACTACAAGCATTTAACTTATTTGCACCAGTCAGTCTTTATCAATGAGCGACCGAATTGCTCATGATAAGGATCGGACACATTTTTCAAAGACCAGCCCTTGCGTGGGTCGGTCACCTTACTGGACCCCTCAATTGTCCATGAATGACCGAACCTAACATCAGCTGGAGGAAATTGGCGTATTATGGCACGGACATTCGAAACACGAACGACACGAAGTAATAATCAAGCCGTAATGCGTTGGCTTCGGGTATTCTCGGCCAACGAAGCGACGTCTTTTCGCGTAACAACGCTCATTTCGGAAGAATAAGGCGGACTAGAGGCCGAAACCACGGCAAATAGCTCAGAAATATGGAACGTGTGGTAAATTTCGCTCGTTAATAATTACGATATTGCGACTACTTCTCACGTCCATGTCAAAGGTGTTTGTGTGTTTACGGTGGAGTAGATACACACAATTATGAAACCACATTTTCATTTATCTGCTCTCTTGAAAATACATACTCCATAATTTGTTGACACAGCACTGTAACATTACACTTTCAGAGTAATTTTCTTAAAACTAAGATAGTAGTGCTATTTCTAAATAATGTTACATTTTTCTCTTTCACTTTATTTATTCAAATACTTGAGATGTAAAATTGACACTGACGTTGATTAAATTGCCTTGGAACTCAAACTCAAAGACAATTAATCTTTAAAGGCATTAAAAATAAACGAAACTTAAATATTTTTCCTGTTAGGGCATGTAATGTATACGTCCTAAATTCCATTTGCCCAATTCAGAATCTACAGTGATCATTGTCAAAAATATCGTTTATTTACGCAAGTTATACTATGAATATCGGACTTGAAGTACATTTTTTCACAGTAAACATGAACTACAATTATTACTGAAAAACCAAAACTATTGTTTCAGGGTGATATTAGAATTACGAGAGTTATCACAAAATTTTAGCAACTGCTATCTCACGACTTCATTTACTTCATTAATATTGTGGTGTTCGAATAAACTCTACATTATCTCACTATTTTTTTCTTTCATATACCACTAATATTTATTCTAGTATTATTCATTTATAAAATATGAGGAGTGGAGAGGAAAACTACTTCTCTTAAACTAAATTGTCACTCACTCAAACTTTTATTTTTTCGAAACAGCAAACAATACTTCACTATGCCCAGCAAACTTCGTACCGTTGATTTCCAAATGGCCATAAAAAGTAAAATAAAAATCTATCATAAATATTACATATATCATTAGATTAACTGGGAAATTGGCTGACAAATTTCCAAATCGAAAATAACGTAAAATACAATAAAATAACACGAACATGAAATAGCATGAAGTAACATAAAATAAAATGAAGTCCAGTGAAATAAAACAAAATGAAATTAACTGAAATGAAATGATATAAAATAACGCAAATTAAAATTAATTGAAGCAAATAAGACTATATTCTATTGGATGCAAAGAACTTGTGAAATAAAGAACACTACTCTTTGCAGAAACACAAGTAGGTTAATTTGATATCATATCGGGAATTTAAACATATTCAGATCAATTAATGAGCATGTATAATAGTTTCAATTCGTAAAAAAATATTCATTTTCTCGCTGAATATTTTTCATTAAATTATATTTTCCTGAAGTAAAATTTAGTACAAATTTGTTACGTATAATTATAATGATGATGATGATAACAACGACAACAATAATAATAATAATAATAATAATAATAATAATAATAATAATAATTATAATAATAATAATTATAATTATAATAATAACTGTGAACTCTTTTGAGTTAAGAGGAACAACTTGACAAAAGGAAGCAAACGCATTATGAATTAAAAACACAGTTTCATGAAGAAATGAGGCTAATATATCAAAAAACTTATCAACTTTATCAATCGTAATTGAAAATAAATGTACTTTACTCCATTTTCTACCTTCTTAATTAGGTTTACAAAGATGTTGATGGACATCAATACTACTCTCGCAATTGTCTATTCTTATCAGAAGAAATCAACGTTGCGCAGGACTATTTACATTTTTGCGGATAGTTCTTGTATTATGCTGTTTAAAACGTGATGTTTTAAACCAAATCTTTTAATTTCGACATTCTACGTGACTCTGAAATGCAAGGCATTCGTTCAAGGCATTCTCTGTAATCATTCGGTCGATTCGATTTGTTTGGAAAACGTGATCTCAGCAGAAGTATCATAGCGAAAGAACGAAAATACCGGAAGATCGAGAGAAAGTGCTCGAGTCTAAGAACGAGAACATTCCTGATATAATTCATAGCACGAACAGTCACCTAAGTAAACGTTTGGTCTTGGATTTTATAAAAATAATTGTAAATCACGAGAAGAGTACGCGTTGGTCGAAAGAATAATTTACTCGGAATTTAAACAATAGATTTCAACAGATGAATGTCTTCATGTTTTAGGGAATATTGCAACCGATTGAGACTTTCGACAAAGTATTTCTTGAGAGAAATTACCGCCTATTATCTAATCATATTTCTTCTTCACCACCACAATCGTAATGATAGGATGCTTCAATTCCATTTTTCCATTATAGCCTGAAGGCAAATATTTTGTATACATTTTAAATGTTTACTCCACCTTATGCCTGTCTGTTGATCAGTCTCCACATCGCAAAAACATTTTGTTCCACGGCAGACAATGAGAGAACTAAACATGTTTCTCATCGCAAGAACCATATAATTTCAACGTTATCACTGTGTTCATGTATTTTTGCTTCTTCACAATCTTTGTAATGTTAAAAACATTTCGACATAAACATTGTTTTCGAGCGACTAGATGAATCTTTTCCACGTGCACTTGAGCATAAGAAATTGTTCATTGGGGTACATCTGTTATTATTTTGTATTTCCATGAAAATGTATAAATCTAAAGTTAAAGTACCAAAGCCAGTTAGTTTACAAAACATTCCTAGTTACCATAAATTCTAGTAGCCATTTGAGGCGCTTGCAATCGAAACAAGCTCATTCCATTAGCCAATATTTTACAAAACAAACAACAAACGTTTCGCTTCTACTTGCACCACGGTATGAACGGAACCAATTTGCCAATTTTTAGAAAGGAATAAGCTGGATTTGAATCTTATTCCTTCGGAATTATGTGAAGGACTCAGGAAAATCAGAAATTAGTAAATAACGACATATGCTGATCTGAAAGCCAAACACTTTCTTTTACAATCGTCATTTTCATATTGTGCGGAAGTGATTGCTCATCCCTTTTACTTTCTTGCTGCTGCTTACAAAGTTGAGAAGTTATGTAATGTTGCGCCAAAAAACGGCGAATTTTCGGCAGAAAAACTCTTATTACAGGACCATTGTAACGAAAAAGTGAATAAATCCAGTTACTAAATTTAGAAAAAATCTAGAAGACGTGTTGTGTAATTCAGAATCTATGTTTTGAGCGTTATTGATAACGAAATATCGAATTACGCTAAAACGTCCGTCCATCCGACTGTGAACAACAGTATCGACTGAACCGTTTAGCTGATTTTCCCCAAAATGTATATTCCCCAATCGATCTGGACGATATCGCATCCCCTTGAATTCGAAACCAATATGTCAATTTGTGGAGGGGTACTTCACATGAAGGCCTTGGTACATTTAGAAAATTTAAAAAAAAGAAATGGTTCCACCGTTTCTGTTTAAATTTTGTTGTCGGATAATTGGTGTGAAGAACGTTTAAGAGAATGGTGTTGGTTTCATTTTCCTCCAAAAGTCTGATTTTTTTTAAATTGCATAGTTTAAAACTTTTTCCGGTGTCTTCTTACAACTACAATTATGAAGATATAGATATTTTCCCTTAAGGAACTCTGTTCCCTAAAAAGAGATTTTGAAAGAAGGTCATGTGCAATTTTTCAAAAACTTGTGTACTTTTCGCATAATTGTGCGTGAAAATACGGGCGATGAGGTACGTGCTGTTTTAGCACTAAGAGCTTCCTTCTCAAGACCTAACAGAAACTGCTAATGTTTGCTACAGGTACCTTACTCCATTGCTCTTGCAACATTCTGTACACCAACGAATGAGTCTCAATTCGGAACGCGGCCATCGTGAGCATTGACACAAGATGTGGCAGTCGGCGACGAATGGAGACGCGGATCGTTGCGCTCTACATCCCCGTTCCTGTTGCCACCGCCTTCGTCGCATCCGCAGCTGTCTCTACCCTCGCCATCCCCTCAGCCCTGCATCATCGCACCCGCTGCCCCTCCTATTCACGATCCCGTCCCATGCTCATAACCTCCACCGCCATTATCAATATCCACCACCACCACCACGACCATAAACCCCAGCACAGCCATCGACATCACCGCCACAAACACTGCCGCAGACACGCCGCCACCTCCATATCTACCACTTATCACAAACACCGTTTATCACCACCTCCGCTGTCATCACCCCTACCACCGTCGCCGACGGCACCACCTCCACATCCACCACCATTACCCCCACTACCGCCGTCGCCCGTCTCGCCCCTTCCGTTCTTTCTCTCCCCGGAATTCCCTCCTCCAACCCATCTAACAGCGCCGCAACGTCATTCATATACAACAGAGGCAGCCCGACCCCACACACCCCATTATCCCCGACGACCCCGCGGACCCGCGCTCTGTGAATATGGAGACCAGTCCCCGTGTCCCCCGCCCGTCCCGACCTCTCGCGGTAATCATACCAATTACGGCCCAGCCCGACCAAAAACAAAGGAGAATCAAAATTCTAATGCCACGCTGTGCCTCTTCGCCGGTTTTAATATTAAAAATAATCTCCAGCACAGGCGTATTGTTAATGTGGAACTCATGATTAAAAATTACAGAACTTTTTTGTCGATCGAGCGGTTTCAGGGAAGTCGTGATCAGAAATTGGAGTGATAATACGTGGCAAGGGATACTTTTTGATTCTTATTTTGAAGGGTAGCATTATTAGAAACCGACAGTGCTGTTTAACGCATAAGTTTCCAATTTTTGTGAAAGTGTTGATGTGGAAGGTTTTGATTTTTTGTGGAAAAGTATACTTTAAACCATATGTTGGGTATTGGGAAACGAATTTTGGGGAGTAAATTTTCCGATATTGGATGGTTTTTGTTATTTTCGTTGCCATAAATTTCTCTAATGGACGATCCTCGTAGTATTCAGGTCAGCATATCTTTTTCTTCCTGCTCACTAATGATTGGCCATATGAGTCCATCAGCTGTAATTGGTAATAACAATATTTTGATCTGAAACAAAATAAGCATCCGTTTTATGTGAACGTATGATCGATATTTGATAAGAGTATATTCTTTGATGAAAAACTTCGTTTCTATGGGATAATGCGAGAAGAGCATATACAATATAATCTAGTCCAAAGTAGTACTGTTCTAGAGAGTATTGCAACTCGCACTTTTATTGGGTATATTTTTTCCGGTAGTGAAGATGAACATTTCTCTCGTCGTATATTTTACCTACAATTATTTACGGAGGGATGAAAGAGACTTTGCTGCTTAATATAAAAGTGAAGGATGATTAATTAACCATATCAACATTTTCTCTATTTGTCTCAGGATATTAGCATATCGAGGAGGGTACATAGAGCGAGAAACCATGGTTATACATTTTTCTTCTTCTAGGGCTATTCCCTACTGAAGCCAGCTACACTATCCACTCTTAGCTGCAATGTATTAAGAAGCATGAGCTACACGCTAATACACATGTAGTCTCCTGATCTGGGATCAGAAGAAGCAGCCTACATACTGTAGGCAAAATACGAACTTCCATTCTCGGAGCGGTATTCGCCCACAAACTTCTAGGCTTGTGATTATGCTCAGGTATGAGACACGTTTGTTTCCAAGATTTCGGCAGCTTTGTAGTTTCAGCATATTTCAGGATAATATGGCAAAAACATTTGTAAATTACGAACTATCTCTAAAACTGAAAAAAGAGAACTTGTAACATTAATTTCAACTGTCGGAGGTTCGCGCTCAGAAAGTGAAACGAACATTTAATAAAATAGACTCATAATATTTGTTTAAAAGAGACTAACATAGTTGATTCTGGATATCATGAAATCAGGTATAGTGAACTTTAAGCTCTTCACATTGGCTATTGTGAACACAGGGTACACAACTTACAGGGGAAAAATACTTCTCCTCTGGGCCGCGAATTTCAGTAATACTGACTTCGTGTGCGGAGGGAATTGCGAGTGTTTTTTTTAGTATTTACGGCGAATAAAAGTGCCTGAAGGGAACGTGCCACTACGAAAATTGTTTCAGCTCATCTATAACAATGTCAGCGTATGGAGATCTGTTGAGCGAGCAAACTCAAGTGATGCGGACCGATGAGATGATAGTAGAACAATCACATTTAACTATAATATCGTTAATGATGTAAAAATGTCTTCCAGAACAGAAGAAAAAATGTGTGATGATGAAGGCGATACAAATGAAGAAAGTGTGATAACTGGCCAATAATTATTTGTTTACGATTTTTGATTATGATCATTCAAGGGTTTGGAGACTGTACTAAAATATTTTGTGTCGACAATACAGAATCAAGTGTCAAGAAACTCTTGCGTATTCAGAAGAATTGCCTGCAAACAGTATTAATAAACATCCCTACACATCAAACACTTATCAAAATTATTATTATAACGCTAAATGAATATAGCATTGACATTTCGAATTCATCATACTTCGATATTGGACTAAACCTCGTAATAACAAAAGCCAACATTGAGGAGAAACTAGGTACTTAAACTAGGTACTAAAAAATATAACCTAAGTGCGGAACAAAAACGATTCAAAAATAATAGTATTTAGTATTGTAATAAATTTCGAAAAGGGAATAATAAAATTTATATCACAGAATAAATTCCTCAGCGAATCGGAAATACCAACTTACAAAGAAAGCACAATGCGAAAAAAATAATTTCTGTGGAATAATTACAAAAGAAACCATTTAGTAATTGTTATAAATTACTCGGGCACGGTAGGAAAAGCTTAGTTCCTGGAAATAAAATCTGAATAAATAATATTTTTCTCATGTTTGCGTAATAAGGTTAATTAATTTTTTAGCATATCCAGAAACAAGATATTCAAACGAAAACTCCCGGTCTCAATTATTGAATGGATTTTTATAATTACATAAATGTCTAAATCTTAAAAGCACAATACAAAAAGAACAGAATGATAATTATTAAAATATGAAAATAATAACACAAATTAATTAAATTACATAATTAAAAATTTCTGTTGTTTGTATCCTTTTTGTAAGCATTTAAGTAATGTTTTATTCCAATTTTTCTGACTTCCAATTGTATTTATGTAAAATTTTAAAGCGAGTTCTTATTTTATATTACGTGTACAAAGTTTTTCACATCACTTCTCAATTGTATACATTTTAATGGAATATTCCAATTCAATATATTGGTCTCTTCTTCTCGTAACATACATAGAGTAATTATGGAGTTAAAATGGTTTCTTCAGCAATGTAATAATTGATAAGTCTTTCTAAGAATAATAGAAATGAACTATGAATTCAAACAACAAAATCTCGAAAGAAATCTTACAAAAAATATTTTTCTTTTAAAATTCAACAGCATCCAAGTATCAACTGAAGATATCTTTACTGCACGTTTGTGTCGCTATCTACACCACAATTTCTCCCCTTCTTTTTCTGCTATATACACAGACCTTTCTAGGACTCCATTTTAGGTTCGCCCCTGCCCACGTTGTCCCTCCGCTCGAGTATCTCAACCCCCGATCGGCCACACTCTCCCTCTAGAACTTAACCTCCCGCCCCGACCGACCATCGGCGTCTAACAAGACTCTCGGAACAACAGATCAGAAAACCATAACCGTGCCAACCTACACTTTACGGTACTGCTTGTACAAGTGGACAATTTTCACACATAGTCGTCTTCCCGAGGCCTGTAATATAGGAAATTACGTATTTTGTGTCTGCGCGGGCCGTTCCTCGGTTATAGTCCACCCACGAGTCCCGACTGGGGCTCGGGCTGCTATTAGAGGCTGTGTAGTTGATACTTAGATTCCATTTGAGTGCACCACGGGGGAGTTATAGATGCGCCGTGACTCGATTTCGATAGGGGCGCCGGGGCTGGCGCGCGTGGTACGGTGAGCCAAGCTCGATCGCCGCGATCGATAGCGCCTGGGCAGAGGAAGGCAGTGCCAACGCCCGTGCCACGTGGGAGCGGCCGCCCCGCGGCGCCGCGGCGCCGACGTCGCGGCGGCGAGGGGGCGGCGGGGGCGGGGGCGAACGCAGGATGGGGGACGCCATGATCGCGCCGCAGCCATAGACGCAGTAGACCACCGCAGGATCCTCCAACTCCGTTGCAGTAGGCCAGCCTTCTCTCTGCCCGCCTTTTCTCTTCAAGGATTGCTAAATTGGCTTTAGACAATTCTGTAGATACCTACATTGCGATTTAAACATAGTTTCAGTGTTTTATTCTAATGGTCTAATAAAGGTTCTTCATGTTTTGGTATATGTGACACGTTGCGTCTCCCTGCATTTTTTATGAAATCGTTTCATAATCGTTGGACATTAAACACTCCTTTTTGCATGTTAGAAAATGATTTTCTAAAATTATTTGTTCGTGTATTAGCCATTTGTTTAAGTTTATCAATAATGTGAAGAAGGCTGTGAACTTGCAGACTCTTACTATGTGACCTCTTAAATAATCTTCCTTTCACACTTCAGAAACGCTTTTCAGTAAACCATTTCTGCAGACTGCTTCTGTCTCTGTCACAGTGTTGTCGAAACATAACTTCCAAGCAAGAGTGTTGGAGCTACAATTAGAGCGTAAGTCTTTACTAAACTTTACTTGAATGTTTTTCTTAGTTGCATAAAATGGCATTGATTTGAATATCCAAACCTTTGGCTGAAAATAAATTAATAATATACAAAACACTGAATAATTAGCAAAATTGAAAAATTATTTATTATTCACATATACAATTACGTTAGTTTTAATATTTATGAATCCATAAAAATGCTTCTTGAAGAATAGAATAAGAAGATTTAGGTTTCTATGCGACGTCCTTCACCACAAAGTAAAGAACAAATGTTTTCCTAGTTTAGCACGATTTGTTACACAAGCATTACAATATTTTCACAAATGTAAAAACCATTACAAATATGTAGTAGAATTATCTTAATTGTGACAAAAATTAGGCATTGGATTATCTAGATCCGGGCCCTTAAATGTATTCAAAGAACATCGCGGAATATACCAGTGTCTCAGCATAAAAATGCATTGTATTAAACGTTTCGTACGATATTTTTACAAAACGTGACATTTACATATCCATGAATTTGGGTATAATATTAATCTTACAATTGTTTGAAAACAGGTATGAATGTCCTCTGTTGTCTTGTGTTCCCTCGGGCTGATCCAAGGTGTGTGTGTGTGTGTGTGCGCGCGTGGGTATTTGGGGATAGTCTGACACAAAGACACTAGAGAGTATTAGCGCCAGTCGTAAGGAAACATCCTTAAACTATTGGTCACGTGACTAACGACTTTATACAGTCGTAATGAACTACGTTCAGAAGAGCTTTAGAAATAGCGTCAATGTGTTATGCATACAAACAAAAGAATCATTTCAAGCGTTGAACAAAGAACTTACATTATATATCAAAGAGTGTAGGCTACTGGTGAGATAGTTAAACCACGGCACGAGTCAAAAGTAGGACAATTCTATATTGGGCCCGTAGTTTTAGATTTTGTGGCCCTCCGCGAAGAGTATGGATTGCGGAATTTTGATTCGGCTTTTCTTGATAATGTAGGGTATATCTTAAAACCGCGTTCGATGTGAGCATAACATAACCTAATCCGAAGATATGATTTCAATTTATTTTTTGCGAATTTCATACGCGTCACCTTTTCAATCTTTTCCGTTATTTCTTGCCAGCGTTGTGGATTTAGTAAGGAATAATTGTAACTGCCTCACATACGGGAATCGCTTCATCAAATATGAAAAAAAAAATACTTTTTTTAGGTGGCCTTTTGTAAGGTACCGTTTTCCTACAGGCGTGCAATATTTATGAAGGTATAAGGTCGTACCTTAGGCCGAAGGTAAGACGTTATGATTCCAAGGTCCGTCACGTGACTGTCAGTGCACAACGTCGCTACCTTACGCGAGGTGTTCAAACACCCTAGTGAGTCCTCATCGTTCTCGGGAACGTGACCAGCACGCCGACACCGCTCTGTCCGAATATACTAGTTCCGACACTGCCATCAGCGACAACAAACAACACCAATACCATGCCTGTTGCACCCTCTGCGTTAGCAGACGAAAACACACGATGAAAACATCATCGATCTCTTTTTAGACATCGTTTGTCCCTCAAGCGTTTGTAATAAGCATCTTAAACGCATTATTTATTTCACTTTCAATGGCGAGGTAAATGAACTATGTATAAAACCTAATACATCATGCTCCACGATGATAATTGAATGAAAATTTGATTGCACAAGTCCCGTTGCACAGTTGTGCATTTGAAACTAAGCTACCATGGAAGAGATATAATTTTTTGAGATATTGTTTTAAATTATTTTCTCCATTGTGGCAGCGCTCATAATGCGGCTTACCTACCTGCAAACTACGGACCAGAGCACGCCCAGTCGATACCGGCGGGAATAAGTAAAACTAAGAGGTACTGGTACTTCCGATCCATGACAGTTCACAAACAGACCAGAAGCGCGCTTGCCCTCCGAGACTGCCAAAGCAACTCACCAGGAACGATTCATCAAAGAAAGCAATTTTGTCCGTCTCAGTTGGAGGCAACTATTAGATTTAATTTTGCTGATGCATTTTATAACTTACATATTTCACGATATTCAGAAAAATCACAAAATTTTGTGTTTTATTAGACACCTAAGAAATACGCCGTCAGTTGAACATTTTTAAGGTCGCTTTTTAATTATAAGTCATGTAGCGATCACTTTCATTGAATACATTAGGGATAGTGTGGGGGAACGCGACATGTAAGGTAACACACAAACATGTAACACACAAACATCCATGCCCCACGCGGGATTCGAACCCGCAACCCTTCCAGCTGAAACAACCCTACAACCTTCTCGGCCATCCAGGACAGCAACATTATCGCAACTTTTAAGGTTGTTTTATAGTATCTTGATCATATAGCGCCCACTGTGATTGTTTTAAATATAGGGGGAACTATAGAAACAATTTATTAGAACAACATGAACACAAACAAACATCCACGACCGAGGCGGAAATCTAACCCGAGACCATTCGAGCCGAGGAAGCCCTTCAGTCTTAGCGACCTCAGGCGGGTAGTAAAGCAATTGTTTTGGTTTCCGATAAGTCTTCCGACTACAACTGCTCAGTAATGCAGATTAACGTCAATTCTCTGATTTTAGTCACAAAGCATGTTTGCTTCCAATTTCTTGGAGAATCGTGATATTCATTGTCATTGTGCACTGTAGATGGTCAACAAGTTAGGTTCATTTTTGGTATTTTATGCATAATTGCAGACTCAGTACCAGACCTCTGTAATACTTCTGTATGTGCCAACATTTTAAGTCAACATTTCCTTGTGTACAGCAAACATAAACGAAATGTACCACAACTTAAGTTTGATATTGTAGAGCGAGGATTTCAAGATACCATGAGGTACCTAATACATTGAAACTCTCTTTCAAAATCTATTATCCTTATTTTCCTTTGAAATATTACACTGTGTCTGGCAACTGAGTCTGCTTTCGGTAAGACTATGACTGATTGAGTTACCACAAAAAACCCTATTAAAATACTTTCTTCAATCAGTAATACTATCGCCCAACAGTTAAAAGTCATCTCCGATTTTTATCAATTGTCTATTCTCTATTGAATTTTATATATGAATATAATTCAATGTTATAAAAGTTTTTTTTCAAAATGTTGTCTAAATAAAGAACATACAACCATGTATTTTGACAATATACAATACTTTCACGTCTGATTACATAAGTCATATGATGATGATTGGCTACGTTCAATTTATTTTATATATTTCGTTTTATTATAATATATTTTCATCATATCATTTGTCATATAACCAGAAAGGCAGTTGTAATTCATATGCTATTATTCATAATACAATACAGAAAATTTTAACTATTGCTTCCCTTTTTCATGTTTTTTAAATGTCTATAGATTTACATACACTTACACTTACACATATAAGACTTCTAAGTGCTAACAGAATATTTTTTTATATTTTTGACATGCTTATAATGTATGTTATCTTTCGTTTCTGTTTATTTATGTGAATAAACTTCATGATTTTAGATTTTGTATATTACTTTTATATTCAAATTTTAGATAAAATTTGTAAATTACATTTTATTGATCATCATTTTATTGATTTAATGATGTTTTCATATATCGTTCTTTTGAACACGTAATTGGTAATGGGGTCATGGATACTGTTTGTGATCCGTTCCTAGGTGAATGATGCCATCACGATAGAGATATTTGTCCAGTTTTCCAGTTATCATAAAAGCCAATGTTGGGATAGTTCTTTGATTTTGGAACGATAATGTAAGGTTTACTATTGAGTACGTAATAAAATCTAGTTTAAATTCGATTATTATTATGTCGAAAGTGTTTATTCTTATTGTCATAATTTATTATTATAACTGTCGATAGTTTAAACTTTCTACACATTTTAATTCCTCTCCTCTTCAGAGCAGTATGACGTACTATATAATCATTCATTTCGAAAGCCATGCCAAATACTTTTTGAAAATGTATTCTAAAAGCTTTTATACTTTATCGACAGATTTCGCGGAGAATATTTAACAATACATCTGGTTTCCCAAGATCTTTTTGGGGGTACTTTCTATTTCCTTTGTCTGCATTTAATAAGAAAATAACTACGAGTTGCTGGCTTGTCTGTTAGACCTTTCTTACTGACATCTCTTAGTATTTTATGTCTATTTTGACAAAATCCGAATACTAAAAAAGAAAGAGTGCATTAAGGTATACGTTGATAAAATGATAATCATCTAAAGCATGTGTTTGATAGGTTTTCCATCTGATTTACTTTACCTGGGTTTTGCAACATTTATAACACCTATGGCTTTGAATTACCAAACCAACTTGAGAAAGCAGTCAGTTTCAGAACTTCTTTATGTGTAAGTTATATTCCACAAAATCCAAGAAATGTTTTCTTCTGGCGATGTAACTTGTAGTCCTTAAAAAGTCTTTAAATCTTGATCAAAGGTCTTACAATGAAGTATTTTATTTATTTACTTATTTACTTCTTTATTTATTTACTTATTTATTTTTTGCGATTACGATGTTGTGGGATTACGGCAACGTCTACTCCATAATTGAGTGAAAAGTGTATGATCTGTTTCGTTAACATTGTGAAACGAAAAATGCAACAAATAGATAGGCACTATTTTTTTCTCTTTCTCGTATACTTACGTATATTCTGAGTTTATACGTAGTAACGAGAAAGTTGTGTAATGCTACGGGAAATTGATTTCGAGATTTCAAGGGAAATACACGTTTTGGATTTCACTAACACCGAAAAAAGTGTTTTTTTCAAAACGTCTGTCTGTCCTTCCATCCGTCCGTCCGTGTACACCACTAGCGCTTAAACCATAGGTACGATTTTTTTCAAAATGCATATTCCCAGGTCGATCTGGCTCGACTCGAGGCACTGCCGTTTTTCAAAAACTCCTCAGAATTTGAGGGTACTTTACTTGAAGCCCCAGGGCATTTTCAAAAATTTCTCAAAAACTGCTCCAAATTTTTTCTTTAAATTTCTTGTTTCTGGTTTGAATTCGAACATTAACATTTTTCTTCCATTTTCATTGAAATATTTCCAATATGTTTGTTATTAACCTATTTACATTGAAGTTTATTGTAAAAAACAAATCAGTTTAATGGAAATATCTATGATATCCTTTTAAGCTTAATAAAACCGTAAGATTCATAATATATTAGCCATTACAATCAATTTACGAGAATTCCATTTGAAATCACCACTCAACCGTGTAAACTGTCGTGGGCTGAAAACCTCGCGGAAAAAAGTGAGGTGCAGCAGCCGTAAAATCACTGGGGGGTTTTTGGGATTCTTCGTTGAGTAAATTATTGAGTCCCATGTGCTGGGAGCAACACGCGGGAGGAAAGAAGCAGCACGCACGTGCAACGGTGTCATTAGGGCTTGTCGCAGAGCTTCTCCTCTAAGGATCTATAACCACCTGCTTCGCTCCTTAAACGTAATGCGTTTTTAAGAGTCACCGATCGTATGATTTGGTATGGGCAACTTAACAACGGGCAAAACAAAGAATAATATTGAAAGCATTTCCAACGGGTCGATGCCCTGAGTCATGGTTGATTCAAAATAAAACCTTAAAATCCTCCGAATGGGCACTTTTAATTTTCCTTCTTTGCAATAAAATGTGTTACTATGTTTTCAAATATCAGCGAAAATTATTTCTTGAAACTCAGCTAATGGGAATGATAAAAGATTGATTACAGCAACTAATTGCATTTCTGGCAACGAAGGAATATTATCAGATTCAGAAAGTGAGATGGGATTTTTTAGGACGTCTTTAATGAAGATGGTAGTGTGGAAGTTATTTCATTTGTTTCAATCATTTCGTACTCCCACCTCCTTTGAACGATTCCAACTGACAAAATCGAAGTAAGTTACTTGTTGGTGTGATAATATTCTAACTGTTGTCGGCTACTAGTAGAATATATATATATATATATATATATATATATATATATATATATATATATATATATGCTGGAATCTGTGTACAAACAGCTACTGTAAAAATCACTACTGTAGGAGAAGAGATGTCTGGACAGGTGGAGAAATGAATGTGTTTGACATCAATTAACTCGTAACCACTTGAAATATGTGTTGGAGCCGTAACGACGGTAATTCATAACCGTCATTACGGTTCCATCAAATATTTCAAGTCGTTCGTGTTCAGAGGATTGAATTAACATATGCAATACATATACCGTTCACGACTTTTTGCCTTTTTTTATAACAATTTATAGATTATAACTTTTTCATTTTGTAAAATTTTAATGTTGTACTATTTTTATGTTTTAGTATAACACGGAATAACGCGTAACGCGGCCTCGTAACCCCTCCCTCACTTTAATGTTATGGAATCTATGATCGACCCCTTTTCTGGTCCATCATTTAATAATACTTCTTTTGTGCGAAATAAATTATGGATTTTTGTCATCACTTAATATTTAATCGTTGTTCTATTCATTCTTCATAATCCCATTATCTTGTTTGAATGCAATGTATCCGGCATTTTTATTTCCCAGTACCCTAAAATATTCATAAAATTTAAATATTTCTCTCATTTTTTCAATAGTACTCTACATTCGTTTATAAATTACTTACATTATTATAATTTATATTTTATTTTACTTGTTACTTTTTATTACTATTCAACTTTAGAAATGATAGTTCTAATTCTGCAAAAACACATTTGATCTTCATGCACTATCTTTTCTAAATTTGAATTTACATCGTCCTGACCAGACATACATACATACACTCAAAGGTTACGGCCCATACTGAGCACACTTTTACGTTCGGTACTGGTGTTAATTATCAAAAACGCTTCTCTATCGTGAAGCATATTCATTGACTGATTTATTATTCGATATATTATTTTTTTTATTTTTAGTTAGGGCTTTCGTGCTAAAGACCAATGCAATTTCCATTTCCATTTAGTCGCGAATTCTGATAAAATTTTTAGTATTTCCCAACTCATTTTCGGATTACGCTATGGCAACAATGTGATCAGTAAACCTATTATCTTCGAACACAGGTATACGTTCTTGTACATCACCGACCTAGATTTCTACTTCACTACTGTGATCAGCTATGATTGTCTAAAATGAAAAATTGTGCACAAAGAGGACAAAACGGCGATATTGAAAATTGCTTATTGCTTGGCTTGGCTGATGCGAAACGATTACTTCCCCTAAATGAAGTGATATTTTTCTTATTTTTACTTTTGAGATCTATTTTAACACTCTGGGAATTAAATGACACATAAAGGAAACAATATTGAGTCAAAGTGTACTCATTTATATAAAATATTTCTGGGTAATATGTCGTCATAAATGTTAATTGCAGAGACAATAGGTTTATGTAAACGAATCTTTACGCTCTGCAATATCGTACAAAAAACGTAATTTCATTTTTAAATATTAAACCGTATTATAAAGTTCATTATGAATTCAATTTCCTGAAATTGACATTTTGATCCCTTTCATTCACCGATGACTAAATGCAAATTATGAAGTTTATAATCCGGGCACACAAAGCATCTAAATTGCGAGCACGGTCGTTCCGCTCCGTGAAAAATCCCCGCTGGAAGCATCGACCCAGCAAGCACGAAGCTAGCTGAAGGTCGACCGTTTGAGACGCGCCCCGCACCACGCGGCTGTGTGCGTGCATGTGTATGTTGTTCAGCAATTAAAATTTTCCCTCTCCCCGCACGCCCTGCCGGTGCTCCGCCCACAACCGGGCCACTCGCTTCCTCCGCCACCGTCATCACCACCGCTGCCATCTCCCCGGCTGCGAACGCGGCACGTATCCATCACCTCGTCGCCTGAAAATTCGACAAATGAGTATTTTTCAACTACCAAGTAATGACGAGAAAAGCCCTTCATTTAATAGCATTTCCACCTCTGCCATTGTCGTAATTCATCCGGTTTATATGCAATCCTGCATTACATCTGGTCGAATTCTTCATATTCGCGCTGCCGTTTCTTTCACCATCATCAGTAAATTCTCTACATTCTCTGTTTTCTACATCCCCTCGGCCATCCTCCTCCCGTGCTCTCCCATTTCTTGCATCAACTGTGCAGCCTCCTGCACCTCTGCCACCGCATTCCATTCAATTGCTTTTCCTTTCTCTCCGCTTCCTCTTCCACCTCCTCCTCTTCCTCTTCCTCTACCTCCAGTCCCACTGTGCCGCCACCTTCGCCTCGTGCTCGCACGGGCAGCCATGCTGCTGACGTCACCTGCCTACGCGCCGTGGGCAGTGAACCCGCCGCCGCACCGCGCCGCACCGCGCAGACCGTGCCGGTCTCCCACCATATCTCGGCGGGTTGCCTGACTAGTCTCCCTAAGCCCAGACACACCCACCGAGGCGCGGCGCGCCGGGCCGAGCCGGCCAAGCATGCGATTGGGCCCCGGCGCCGCCCGCCCACCGCCCGCCGCCCACGCGCCGTAGACGCCCCCGCCCCTCGCCGCCCGCCCCCGCCCACCCCGCCCGCGCCTCAGCCAGCACTCGCGCCCGCCGGGCGAAGCGGTCGCCGCCGCCGCCGCAGCAGCAGCAGATACCGAACCTTTCGAAAATGGATGGGGTGGCCTTACGATCAGTCACGGGCCCGCGCGGCGGTTCCGAGCGCACAGGCCGATTCGAAACGTTTGACGGAGACCCTACGCTCCACGCCGAGGAGGCTGAGCCGCGACCTAATGAATACCGTTCGTCACTACGTAATATACATCCACTTCCACCTACTATAGTCATTTTCTCGAGGAAAGAGTACCAATTTTGGATGAAAACGTGAATTACCCGAGAGAGTGTATCACGTCCTTTTTTGGCAGTTACTACGTATGTCTCGTCACACGTCCACGTTGTCAACATTCCTTCTTGGAATATTCGAACACGGATAAAAGTATTTTATGAAAATATGAAACATGAAACTTCAGTCATTTCTTCACATTACAACAGTAATTCGTTTAATTAACTGAAAGTGGTAGCACTGGAATAAAAATGCACCGAGGATGAGTGTCTATGAGGAGATATGTGTCCTTGCAAAATAATGTGATGTTTGGAGGAAAAAATATTTCTACCAAGTTAACTTTCATTTAATTTAATAAACGGATATTGCAAAGAGATATATTGTAATAAATGGTAACGTAATATATTGTACAATAACAGTGCCAGTAAGTGGCTAAGTTTAATTTAAGACATCGAGTAACTGGCTAAAGACAACGAAGCATTTTATACTTAAAATTGCTAGAAATAAAATGTCCATGTAAACGTCTTTTTTAGATAAGACCATTGAAAATATATTTTGCATTACATTCTACACCATACTTTTGTGACATTTTAAAAAAGCAGTCTCCCTCCATCAGCACATACTTTCTCGCATTGTTTGAAAAGGCTATATATGATGAAATAATTACAAAACCTGCAAAAATTGTTTCAACCAGCAAACATTTTATCCATGCTAAGGTTGGAACTCAGGATCTTATTGCCAGCACGCTAGCTACGTACCTTTACTTCTGCAGCTACACGAATTTTGCCGACGCTTTAAAAATGATCGAAACATTGTATCTGAATTTTGGAAAAATTCAGATCCTATTATTTACATTATTTCAAGATCTAGTTTTAAAGAATAGATGTCATTAAGGAAAAAACCTATATAACTAAAATTATGGTTCTGCAATATTCATTTTCTCAATTTTCAATTTTTTCAAGAATGCAGTCAGTACGTCGATAATGAAACATGCGCAGTTTTTAAGCTACCTATTCGAAGAAAAAGTTTTATAGTTGTTTAATAATTACCTGTACTTCGAGCAAAATTAGGGAAAAATTATTAAAAATTCTTATCAAAATTCTAGTTACAGGAAGACGCAGAAAAAAATGAACTTTGGCATTTTCAAAAATTCACAGACTTTAACGGAAATTAGGCCAGCGTCATCATTAAGCGTTCGTTAATTTCTCCCAAAAATAGATGTAATAAAAATGTGAAGCAATTAGGATACAATTTTGAAAATGTTGAGGCTTCACATAAAGTATAGATAAAAAACGAAATATCCGTTTTAAGGTCGCAGGGCCTCGAGTTGGTACAAATGTATCGAGGAATACAAGTTTTCTAGAAAATCGTCTCTAAAGTTTACGGTGTGATCACATAGGAAACGAATAAACGTCTAGTGCGTTTCCGTAGTGTAGCGACTCCATAGTGTAGCGTAAGGTCCCCGGTTCGATCCCTGGCGGAAATATTGTTTTTGTACATGATGGTGGTAAAGGGAGTGATCCAACAGGAAGCAGAAAAGCGTCAAGCGCGATTCCGCATTGTAGCGGTTATCGCGAGCGCTTTCACGCGCTGTTGCGATCCCGAGTGATAACATTGGTTTTGTACATGCACACAGGAAACAATTTGATCCAATAGAAAACAGAAATACATGCAGCGCGTTTCCGTGGTGTAGCGGTTCTCACGAGCAACTTACACGCCCTATGGCCCCTGTTCGGTTCAGGGCAGAGACATTGGTTCAGTGCATGTTCTCTGATGATGTGTGAACGAATAGGATAGTGGCTCGCCATGTGCGCATTTCTGTAGAATAGCTGATACCGCGTTCGCCTCATACGCGCAAGGTCCCCGTTTTTATTCAGGTCAAGAACAATACTTTTGCATATGCTCACGGAAGACGACGTCATCGGTCAAGAAACTGGAAAGCTTTTCAGCGATTTTCCGTTGTGTAGTGTTTATCGCGTGCGCTTAACATGTGCAATGTCGCCGGTTAGATCTCCGGTGGAAACATGCTTTCCTATATGCTCACGGAAGTCGGCGCTGTCGGATAATTCATTGGCAGGGCATTCTCTAGTGGAGTTAACACGTGCCTCTCACACGCTCAAGGTCGCTAATTCGAATCCGGAAGGAAACAACGCTTTGTGCATGCTCGCCGAAGGTGACGAGGTCGGGTAGGTTTCTGGATAGGCAGTTTGCGCGTGTCCGTAGCGTATTGACGCCTCACCTGTACCAGGTTCCCGGTATTTGAGATCGGCGGGGGGGGGGAGGACAGTACTTTCATAACTCTCACGGAAGACAGTGTGGCCGGAGAGGTCACTTGCAAAGGGTATTAGTGCATTTCGGTATTCCAGCGGTAATCACGTGCGCCTCACATGCGAAATGTCCCTGATTCGGTAACGAGCGGAAGCAGTTGGATTCAAAAATATAAAGGAAAATGGCGCGAATGGTTAGGAGTCTGAAAAGACATTTAGGGCGTTTTCGTGTTATAGTGGTAATCAATTTGCTTCTCCACATGGTAGTCAAAATAAATTACATTATGGAATATTAAATGTCACAATCCACGTTATGTGTTTTTTTTAACTGAGAGAGCTCCCTTGGGAAAATATTATACCTCGTCTTCCTCCGTCCACCCAGTTGCTTGAAAAACAGAGTTACCGGATAATTTGATAGATTATTTCATGCATTCGGGCGCGCTTACTGCTATGGTCATGTAAATGTAGTGCAGTTTTAATCACGGGAGGAGCGGGAATGGTGAGAACCGTCGCCGACCTACATGTCCACAAGCTGGGATTTTCACGAACTAGGTATCTCCCACCAGCCGATGTACCGACCCAGCCGGGTCAAGCTCTAACCTTCAGGCGTGTCTTCCGGCATGTCTGATAGTGTAGTACATGTAAGTGTGAGTGTGGGCAATTAAGGGCGAGAATACGATAAGGAAGAGGAAGGAAGAATAGCGCGCGGTCATGGTCCGGTTGTCATAGTACGGCTCCACCGTTCGTTTGGTGTTGATCGGAGAAACCAACGAAAACCATGAATTAGATGTTCCCTAATATAGATAAACATCATTTGATACGCATCTGATATAATTCGAAAAGGACATTCACAATACTAACTATAATTGATAATAAAGATTTTTCATAATTTTTTCTTAATATAGAAAATTGCAAATGATAATTTTACGTACGTCGTATTATCATTAACGGCTTTGTAATTTCAAATATTGTAAAAGTTCATTTTTTCAAACGCTTTTTCTCCGTTCAGTTTTGAGCAAATTATTTATAATATAAATTATACTCTAGACATTCAGACCATTAAGATAAATTTATTTAAACCTCAAATGGGTATAACCCGGTTGCAGCTAATTACATAAATAAGATAATATAGCTAACATGAAAGTTGTATAATAATACTAATAATAATAGAGTAATAATAATAATAATAATAATAATAATAATAATAATAATAATAATAATAATAATAATAATATTAAAATTGGCTGATTCATAAAACATTAAATTACCTGAAGAAAATGAAACTTCTATAATCTAACCCTGCACTGAATGTTTGCTCAATTAAAAGCACACTCCACTGACACTGAACTGCGCTTCATTCCGCTTCCCTTCACTATGACCCTTTAATCACTTCCTTCATTATTTCTCTGCTCTACACTGCAGGACACCTCACTTCACAATATATCACTTATGCATCGCGCTATAACCTACTATTCCCAGGTAAGTCCCTCATTTACTTAGTAATGCCCTCAATTAATTTCCTAAACTGTTGAACGCTTCGAGGAAAGGGTTCAAAGGTTTTTGCAGGCAATTTATTCCATTCCGTTATCGTTCGATTCGTGAAAGAAAATTTTCCGACAACCGTTCTTTGTGGTCTTACATTTATTTTGTGCCTGTGATCCCTCCTACTGATGTATGTAGCAATTCTTAGTTACCACTTAATTTATTTCCAAACTTAATTACCACTATAAGCTTTATACAAAGCGCAGTCTTGCTACTGGTTGCCCGTTTTCGAGTGAATCCCATCCTGCCATTTCCTTGTTTTTGAAAGTAAATGTAACTGCCCTACGGTGAATCCTTTCCAAATTTTTACACTACATAACTTTGCGCGAATCCCAACAAATTGTTCCATATTCCATTATCGGACGAACAAGCGATAAATATGCAATTTTCTTCGCGTTTGCTATACTCTTTTATGATGCGCATTACAAAGTGAAGAGATCTTTAGGAATTTCCTACAACAAAATCTACGTGTCCTTTCCAGCTAAATTTACTATCGAAATGGATTCGTAGGTACTTGCATGAGGAAACTCTCGGAAAAATTTGAGCTATTTATGTTCATTCCATTATTTTCCGCCCGGTAATATTGTATAACGCGTCAAGATCCCGTGGTAGCATTTCTTCATCTTCATTCGAGTATATGAGCACAATTGTAAATATATGCGAAAAATTTGTGTTGAAATGAAGACTATTTCCTATGCATTGTAATTCCATAAACAGGATTTGACAGTATTTTCAGCGAGTGCGATAGAGGCAGCGCGCGCGATTCTCTCCCACAGCTCCCACGTTCGAATTTAAGCTAAGTCCATTTTTTGTTTTTTTACCTTCAAGCCTAATGCCGATTTACTTATTAAAGAGAGAATATTATAATACCGCTGTGGAAAGTGGCGAATATTTGGCCCAATCTCGAATTGCGATTCCCTCATATAGAAAAAGTGGAAGAATCTTGCTCCTCTGTGTACTAAATAACTTCCTTTAATATTACCAGAATCCACGTTTCATGAGTCCTAGATACCTAAAAAATTGTTTCACTACAAAACGCCAATCAGTCTGTCTGCGGACAACAGTAACGCTTAAATCGCTGAAACAATTTTTTTCCCAAATTACCATTCTCCAATCTATTGCACCAAATTCGAGGCGCTGCGAATTTAAAATGGGTATTCTAAATTTTAGGGGTAGTTTAAGGAAGTATCCCAATTTTCAATTTTTTTCAAAAATGAGTCCAAATTTTTGGAATATTTTTTATCCTATCCGATCACCTTTATATGGTGTTTACTTATGCGTCAGGAGTGGGTTAAATTGTTCATTTTACTAGACCTGATATAATAATAAATGTCTAGCAACAGTTTAATAAGTAAAAAAATGGATTCAAGCTTTTGCTTTTGCTGGAAACGAAGAAACAAATATGGAAATTGAATTACGTTCTTCCTCTCTCTGATCTTCTCCTCCTTCATCTTATACTCCTTCTTGTTCTCCTCTTTCTCCTTATCCTATTTCACCTTGCTAATGAAATTCTTCTTCTGCTGCTCCTATTCTTCCTCTCCTCTTCTTACTTCTCCTTCTATTCTTCCTCTCTTCAGCTTACTTCTTATATTTTCCTCTTCCGTTTCCGCCTCTTCCTTTTCCTCCTTGTCCTTTTCCTCCTCCTCCTCTTCCTCCTTTTCGTTTTATTCTTCTTTTTCTTCTTTTCATCAGTACGCAAGCAGAACGTTCACAAACTAGAAACAACACGTATAGAAGAAAAGAAAAATAAAATTTTCGGGTATCATGATACCGGAATTTTTTCTGTCATACTATCGACACACTCCTACAGCATAAAATACGTTTCCGATATCGAGGATACGATAAATTAAAAATGGCAAAGGGTGATTTTGAAATGCATGTAGATAAACTGAAATTGGTTACGATTGTATTCGTGGTACGAATTTCCTTGTTTTGGCTCATATAGCTTACTTAATTTTTTGAAATAAACAGTTTTCGAATTATATTTTGACAAATTAAAATATATGTGGATATAGTTTTAAATCTTTTTGGAACGGTGTTTCATTTTAAAAAGCGACAATGCTAATCATTTGAATAAATCTCAAACAAATCGAACAGATCAGGAGAGATTTCGAGCTATTTTCAGAAATGCTTTGTTTGAAGGTACTACATTACATTAATGCTAGAAATACCAAAGAGACATTCTTTTGTTTCTCCATAAACATTTTATTGTATCTAAAATTATGAAAGTATAAAATACTGATTGGATGTTTAGCACATAGCCATTGCTTTTTGTTGTGATGAAGTTGACTCTTGCCATATAGCTTAGGCGAATCCAACCGCTTTCTGAAGGAGAATTCCAGCGGCCCGATTCTTCGATCGGTAGTTTTTCCGTGGATTCCCTTATTAACACCGAGTGAATGTCGCCGCAGTATCCTAACAAACTGTCCACAAACCGCGCACATTCTTCTCTTCCGCTCTTTTGTCTTCTTTGTGCTCCTTACACACACGCGCGCGCACACACACAAACACACACAAATACACACGCTTACACGAACTACACCACCACACATATCGGGAGACGAGCCGGGAGCTTGTGCCACCTGGGCGGTGTCTCGTGGGAGCGATACCGAGAGAGGGACAATCCCCAGTAAACTGATGTGTAGAATGGCATAGGATCTCGTCATCCAGCGGAGAAGGAACACTGCCATCTCCCGGGATAAAAATCTTACACTTACAGGACTGGAAAATGTCCATAGCAGTTGAAGTGCCCGGAAACATCAATCAATAAAATACTGCATGAAAATATCCAGTTATGAAATTTTAGATTACCGAATCTTTGGGACTTACAACTCTGTGTAAGTATCTCCTTATCTACATGCAAACATGAAAAAATAATTTTAACAGATTCGTGTAAGTACAGAAATATTATAATATATATATTATGTTTCCTTTACAACCGAACCATTTTAACAACAATTTTCGAACTGAAAAAATCTCGTGGTGTTACGTTACGTAGCATAATGTCAATAAGTCAAATGAACCATTTAAAATTAGTAGGAGTATGGACAGTTTTTTGGGTAATATATTGTAGATAATCTTATTTACGGTTTAGGCGCTAGGGTAGTTAACAGATGGACCGACGTTTTGAAAAAACAAGTTGCTTTTATATTTTTTATTTCTTTACGTTGCAACAAGCATATTTGTGCTTGACGTTTGAGAGTCACGTGATGACACCGAACGTGGTTTTCTAGAGGCGTACTATAACAGCAGCTTGCCAACTGACGTAATTTACACTTGTTGCCACCAACTCGTGATGAATAAATAAAGGGAATAGAGCGTGGAATCTGCTGAGCGCTTATGACACGCATTCAAAACGCCAAATATCAATAGATGATTTACGTACAAGTTTCCAAACATTATAGATATCAAACTAAAACAATGTCATGCGCATACGACATAAATCTGATATTCACTTTAGATTGCCCACGAATGATTATGCAGCGCACACGAGGCAAGGGAAGTTAAGCGCGGTAATGCTCTCTCTGCCAAGGTCAAACTGTCAACCTCAACCACAAAGAAGAATGGTATAGCGTTTAGGAATATATTTCATTAAATTTCATTACCAGCATTATTTTGTGCATACTTGTATAAAATAATTAAAGATGTTGTCATTGCCAACAATATTTTTTTAATTCAATAGCAGCTTTCGATGGCTTAGCCATCGAAAGCTGCTATTGAATTAAAAAATATTGTTGGCAATGACAACATCTTTAATTATTTTAAAAATGCCAAAGATATCTTACCACAACACATGCTTGGATATTTTGTCTACAACATAATGACACACATCTTCGCAGATTTTTGAAAGATGTTTAAAATCTTGTATTTACCAGTACTAATATTCATTCAAATTAAAAACCTTCTAAATTCCAAACAGTTAAATAATAAAAATGCAAAACCGTTGATCTACGAAGGGCGAAATAATGTGCAACGCTCTTGTGCATTACGGGTTGCATATACGTTCGCTGTGTAGGTAGGGATGATGGGAAAAATACAACCTAATTGGAATGGTAAGATCCAATATTGCAATCATTGGGGGCAAAATGATTATGTTACCTCCTACTCGTCTCTAGAATCTACTCATTTATGATTTCATGTAATATTATGTTCTTGAATGTAGAGTGTTTTTTACACCCGTTAAAGTAAAACAAGCATTGAGACGAAGTGTATACGACATTCTGAGTGTTACGAGACGTCAAGTTTATTTTAAAAGTAATTTTTGAATGATTACTGTTTCTATTCTCTTTTATGTAGTTGCTATACTTAAAGTCTTCTCTCCTTACATTTTTTAGAATACTACGTTTATTTCAAAAATGATTTCGGCTGAAGCTAGGAAAGGCTGTTAACGGTGTGGACAAAATAGTTTTTATGTTTAACATCCAGCATTAGTTGCCAACATTGTATCAATTATTTTCAACGTTTCTTTAAACCTTCCCTTCGTTATTACTATTAGAAATCATGGATAGTAAAAAATTTGAACGTTCCCACGCCTGGAAGAATAGTCCTCACTTTTCTCGCAAGTGCTTCCATTCGTAAATTACGTTTGCGGACCTGTTTATTAATTCACACAGAAGCGCTAACGAGAAACAATAAAACCTCCCATAAAAATGCAAAGCAGTCTTCGTATCTGGTCTGAAACAAACAAAAGAACAATTCTTCCCTGCATCAAGAAAGCTTTAATACATGTTTCCTCAAAACCTATCTTCCGACTGCCACCGCTCATTACGGAGCCATTCTTCGCGAATATACACACCAGTAGCTGTGAGATTTGCATTTAGGAGAGCAATTACTTCGCGATAAAATTCAACCTCAATAAACGATCTACGGTTGTTTGGCAAAGCAGTGTCGGCAAAACCATTAAAGAAGACACAGGAAGAACATAATGAAGCAGCTGGGAAAGACAACTTTATTTCAAATGGGTTCTTTATAATAATAATAATAATAATAATAATAATAATAATAATAATAATAATAATAATAGTTCGCTGTTGTAAACACATAACATCATGACAGCCTACCAGACGAAGTTGGAAAAGCATAAAGAACAAGTCCACATCGTGAGGGAAGAATGGGCTCTGACACGTGACGAGATTATTACCCATAGTATTGTCAGCCACTGATATCGACCCCAAGGGATTGGAGGATCTGAATATCAATAAAAATATAGTGATCAACATTAAGAAAGCTGTAATCCTCAATACGTGCTCAATGGCCAGAACATTCATGAGGGGTAACGTAGAAATTATGTAAAGTTTGATGTGGAAAATACAATTGTGTAATAACTTGTATAATGAACATGTAATGTAATAAATTTCTACCATTTTATATTAATATCTGTATGGCCGTAAAATACCAGGAAACTATAAATAAAGAGAATAATAAACTAATGATTAACTAATGATAAACTATTAATAAACTAATAATAAAATATAAGACGAGACATTTTAGCACAGTAGGCCTTCAATATAAACTCGATTTTCCCTAAATATATCAAAGAATATTTCTTACCATTGAATAAAGGTCCGTTTAACACTTCAATGAGACTTATAGTCTTGTTTAGTAATCAAACCCAGTCAACGGAATCATAGGATCAGAAGAAATATGAAAGTAACAGGTTACTAGCTATGGTACGTCGTTCTAACCTCGTCGTAAACTACCAAACTGGTTCTGTAATTTACATATGAGAAAACAATTAAAGAGCGATAAAACCTAACCTAAATATACGATACGGCACCGCTTTGTATAGAGGGAACTGGTTCTGAACAACTACCGGTCGCAAAACCAACAATGGAATGAAGAGGTGACTGAGGATTGATGTTTCACGTTGTTACGGGTGGTAGTAGCAGCGCAATTGCATTGTGGAAGGGGGCGCCACTACTCCATTCAAGAACCGTACACGACCCGGGGAGATAATCAGCCAATTAATTTAATGTGTACAGCAACTGGCGAGACACGATATGCCGGAATAGCGCGTGACGACCCAGGGGTGTAAAAGTAATACCTGCGCCACACGCTCAAGTAACATCGAGAAGTGAATCGTGTGTGACTTTGTGGGAAATAGTTATATTGTTTCGTGTCGCAGTGAGCGTCTCGAATTTGCAGTATTAGTCAAGCGTTCAAGACATCATTCAAGGTCCATAATATGTCTTCTAGCTTCTAAACCTTTGCCCCTAGACTGCTGTGCATTCCCGGCTACTAAGTTCAGATGACAAAAGTACAACTGTGAGAGTGTACTAATTCTGTGAGAGGACAGAAAGATATTAACGCTAGAAATTCGATTCAGTGCTCAGGTTCATAAAAATAAATTATGAGAAAAACAACATTTACAACACTTTATTTACAACACAACAATTTTTATTTTCATACGATAAAGTTAATCATATATTGATACATGCAACCACAAATATTCAGCTTTACATAAAAAGCATGGAGTATTCCTAAACCAATTTATGAGAGTCGTTGAAGAGATAAGGGTCTAATATATAAGAAAGAAATACACACCTATCTAAAAAGAAAACTTTAGGGCATAAAAGACCATGAGTTTTGACTGTGCTCTTAAACGTCTTTTCATTACGTACTCTAGTGTAATTTTCTTCATGCCGTCGGGTTACACTTATCTGATATGATATTATCCATCCCTCACAGTTTTCGAAAAAAATGTATATTAATTACATGTAGATATTAAATAATACCCCACAGGTAGGTCACTGGTCATCCAGCTTGCTCTCCTTGACGCGACCCCTGATTTTATTCCCGGTCAGGGCAGATTATAATATGTGCTTTCCCTGCAATATCCCGGTATGTGTTGCTAAGTGACGATGAGAAAGCTCACCTATCAGGTTCAGAAGACCAGAATACTGCGCAGGGATGTCTATGTGCTAACCACACGTATCTCTTAACCCATTGCCGCAAGGCCAGGATGCCGCTGGTGGGCCTTGGTCCCGTCAGAGACTGTTGTGCCTGTACCGACGGACAGACCTTAAGTAAGTCTTTGGATTCAAAGTTTCTTTCGATGCTTAATAGAAAGACAAAATCTTATAAGTATGGATCAATTGAAAACTGTGAAGAAGGAAGGGAAGAAGGACCAAGATACCTGAGAAGACCTCAAATGAAAGAAAGAGCTTTACACTTTACCTGCCCCTTAAACCCCCCTACCGTTCAATGGGTAACGTGTGTAAATATAATCTCAGTGAGGCAAATAATATGCGTTATACTATCAGATCTTCATCAATATTTACACAATTTTCCTCAAATACGAAACATTCTTATGCGGAATTTCTTCATATTTATGACAATATTGTTAAGGAAACGCAATAATATCCTAAAAATGTCAAACGAGTTTAATGGTATTCATATATTAGTTTATTATTTTTATCAGAATAATGAAGACCCTTTCTGTTCCATTTTATTTTCTCCCACAAATGATGTTGCAAACCAGTGGTGTGTGTCTAGGGTAACGTTCAGTAGCCTACGTCTACACGTAAAGAATGTAAGCATAACGTGCACTGCGTATTCTATGTACACGAAGGCAATATACCATTTGTTTTATAAAGTTGGGATAGTTGGCGACAGGTGAACTTGAGTCTGCAAATACCTCTGCGCACTACAATATTTACAAAATACAGAAAGATAGTACAGACTCTCAAAACATTTGGTATCTCTTTTAAAAATTAACATAGAATCTATAAATTTGTCAAAAATTAACAATTATGTATTATATTAACACTTTTATATTTGTTAAATAATTATATATTAAAATAACGTAAGTACTTATTGTGATCTGATTACTTCATTCATACATCTCATTTAACTATTAGATATTATCCAAAAGTACAGCATCAAGTTCAGAGTATCGTAGTTATTATCGTTTTGTTGATTTTTAGTCGACATACTCGACAATTCGATGAAATTATTAGTAGATCTATGACCAATTATTGATTACTTCTCGACTGTAAACTTCTGTCTGATTCGTAAACATTGTCATACGAGTATAATGAAATTGTGTCATAATGATTATCATTATGCAACGAGCTGAAGCCATCTAATAAGAGAATTCGAAAATGGTAGTAAAACGTTTTTATGGTGACCAGTCGTTCAGTCCAAGAAGTATTCCTGTTACATATCCGCCCTACAGTGACTGCTGATTACTGGTCATCCTTCAGAGAGCGCCATGCCGACTTCCGTTGTTCTCTTGGCTGACTCCCTCGTCGCCGTTGAGGGATGTCAGTAATCTGTTTGCAGAAATCTGTAAATATGTGTGCATAGTGTGAAGGACGGATGAAGACAAGAGCGGAAAGAGACAATTAAGTGGGACCAATAAAACAGTACTCGCCCAACCGAACGAAGCGATTGCAACGCTTCAGGGAAAAGAAGGGCGATGAATGACAAAAGACTGTCTTATGTCAGCTTGTGAATGGGTCTCAGTCATGAGCCGTGAAAAAATGAACCAATGTAATAGAGGGTTTATGCATTAATTACGTAATGTATTTGTATTCGTAACAATGTTTTGAGAGATATTGTTTCATCGCAGTAGCAATGATTTACCATTCAAAATAATAAATAATATTCGTACATTTTGTTCTGCTCTAACATCAGTTTAGCAATTCTATTTTAAATAACATGTGTTATTAAATGTTTGTGATTAAATTATAGATGACTCCTAAATCGCATGAATCGTTGAAATGGTGATCGTAATGATTTTATTAAGGCCTATATCATTCAAATATTATTTATTCACATTATTATTTATATATACACCTCACACAGTTCTAGAACTCATCATCGATATCGCCCAGTTCAGCTGTTACGGAATGCTATACTGCATCACCGATCATCGTTTACCTGAAAAAAATGTACCATGCTATGTTACGTAAATAATTCATTTGAAATCTATGGACGATGTTAACGAGGGACTTCATACGTGGTTCCTCATTTCGCCCTGAGGAGCTCTGGAGCGGAGTTCCAGGTGTAATACAATACACGAGTACGCATTCCGCTAGACGTCTTTGTTATGGACTTCGCCGTCAAGATTATCGACCACGTCATCCTCACCATCGTTGTCATTATCGTTATCATCGTATGGTCACTGAGAGAAAAGAAGCATTGCTTAGTTTCCTCCAGTGTCACATAGCACACCGCAAAACGTGCGTTCCCTTCTAAACTCTTTCTCTGTCTTCAGCAACACTTATTACTAAATATACCTGTGTGTATTTCTTGGGAATTAGCGATAAGTCGTGAAAATTACATTTTACGACATTTTAATATATTCGGCTATTTCATGATTATTTTGCGTAATCTATTGGTTGGAATAAGCATACAACACAGATTGTCTTATTAGGAATAATAATTTTATGAAATGTACCGAGTTAAGTTATGATTAACGTATGTGTTACTGTTATATCTTTAAAATGAACCGAATTCAAATGACTACGAGATTTTGGTTTTCCACCAAAATGTATTATTCGCTTTAATTTGATCAATTGATGAAAAACGTAATGTCCGTAAATATGCGCTCTTTACTATGCAACAAAGGAACTTACTGGATTATTCACAAATATAAAGAATGTTTAGGAGAATGTAGTAGAAGTATCCGTGCATAATTTTCTGCTTTCAGCAAAATTTCACTCAACTTATTCACTGGGAATAATTATATTTTCTCAATTTCGTGTACTTTACGTCAACTTCTGCCCAATTTAGTGGATTTGAATTTCATCCAAATGATAAATCGCTTCAAGAGGAGTTCTTGAGAACAAAGCGGACATGCTAAATTTTCTTCTACGGCACTCTCATTACCTATATGAGTCGTAATATTTTTGTCACTGCATATTAACATTCTCATCCGATTTCTCCTCTGTATGTCTGGAAATCGATTTGCTACGATCAATCTATTCGGCGTATAATCTTCAAACATTTCCGTAAAAGTGACTTGAATCCAATGCCTTTTATGCAGTTCTTTTGCACAGAATTCGTGACACTCTCTTTACCATATTTCCCACAGTTCCCATATAATCTAGCAACTGCAACTTTTCCTTTTCATCTCGTACAACAGCCATAATATGGTCACCTAACATGATGTCATGCTGGCGTGTGCGTTGTGATTTAATATTACTAATAACAATAATAGGAATACATTTTACGTCACAAAAGTCGTTTAACTGCTTCTGACGCATTGACTGAAACTTGAACAACAATAGTATTAACTATAACAATGATAGTACTAGTAAAAGCCTTTAAAGCCTACTGCTTAATATTAAATTATGTAGTAGATTATTATATAATATACATAGTACGTCTAGAACCAAGTATAGATTGCAAGTACATTATATAAGGATAATTTAGTTTTTTTATATATAATTTATATTCTTGTTGATTAGATGGATAAGTAAAACATTATACTATTCACATATTTTTCCTTGCTTATTACTAACTTACAAACTAAACTTAATCTATTACATCAGCGAAGAAGCCAATTACTCCCCCTCTGTTAATGGTCGGTTTCAGCGACTTTTTTCAGGAATTCATGGAAAGGAAATTTCTTTTGGATTTACATAGGTTGAGTGCATTTAGTGTGGTACATCGTCGTATAGAGAAATGGAAGTTGGAGGCGAGGGAATTGATATGATTGGCTATGGGTTCGATGGATAGAAGGTTAGTTCAGTAAGCACCCCTTCTACACATGTCTATAACCCAATTGTAAAATCATTAAATTGTACACGAAAGTAATTATTTTCATTATTTTAAACATCTGTGCATTTAAGCCAAAACAATAACTTAGTACATGTGTATGACGTTTGTGGAAAACAACACTTTACTATCTAGCGGCTAAAGCAGGAACTGCAAGGAACCGTCCCATCATGTTCATCAATGGAAACTACCGAGATGGGACATCCTTCTCGCCAGCGGTCCCTCAGTTTCTCCACGGTGCCCCTGTCCCCCCCTCTTCGTCACCCCGGACATAGCCACCTTTCCTCCGGGCCCGCGCCGCCGGCTGCGTACGGCTGTATTTGCATGTGCCGCCGAGCGCGTCCGTTCTCGCGTGTGCGTGTGTTCATGTGTGCGTGCGTGTATGGAAATGCCGGCACCGCGCTCACGCGAGCGCGGCATCGCATGTCCCCGAGTCGCGCGCCGCCGCCGCCGCCGCCGCCGCCACCGCCGCCGCCGCCGCCACCGTCCGTGTGTGTGAAGACCTCGACTCGTCCTTTCACAGAAGCCGTGCGCGTCTGTCGAGGGTCACAGACCGCCCAGGCGCCAGCCGCCCCGCGCACCCGGGCGCCCGCGCGCTCTCTACGACTCTCGTGCGCACTGCATTACTACTGCAGGCCCCTACATTTCTCACATGTTAGTGCATTTCTAATCATAGGTAATACAACGAGTGCTTTGGAAAATGTCGATATATGCCCGGCGAGGAGGGGATTTATCTGAGCATTTCCAAAGTACGAGTGATATTTAAGGAAATTATGTCAAACTGAGGTCTAAATATCGAAAATAACTGAAAGCCATATTAAAATCAAAGAGGGTATGTTATAGTACTTACAAGGTTTCTTGGTCATTAACAAAGCGATCGATATATACCGTCTCCAAAGACAGATATGTGACAGTTTATGATTGACGAGTAGGGAAAACAGTAAGAAAAATCGGGGAGAGAAAGAGATAAACTTTTTGAGGCACACCGCACTGGATGGGGCTTTTTGTATGTACAATTAAACACTATTCGTTTTAATTTCACGAATGAAATAGCCTTAAGTAATTTTATTAGTCGTTTGAAACATAGCGATAAGTTCGCGAATCATCTAGTGACAAGCAGACTTACTTGAGAAGTTTCAAACCACGAATGGAATTCGGTTAGATTTATTTCATGAATAAAAGTTATAAATTAATTAAATAGTATTGTCATTATGTTGAAAATAGCGAAAAATATATCTTGGTGGGTTCTTAAGACCCCTTAAGCTCCCGACAGGTCTCTCGGCATGTGTTGTAGTGTAGTCTATGTTAGTGTAAGTGTATGTAAGGCGTGAGGAAGAGACAAGGAAAGGGAAGGAAAGATTTCGCGTAGTTCATGGCCCGTTTGTTAGGGTATTACTCCGGCATTCGCATGGTGTTGATCGGAGAAACCACGGAAAATTACCTATTACGTTCGTAGAGCAGCCGGCCTCTAGAATGCTCATCCAGACCGGCGTGGAGTAGAAAATCTATTTGAATTGTCATTAGTCTATATTTTTGATGGATTATTTATCGCACATTAAAAGCATGTATAGCAATTTTTATAATTCCACTTAAATATCGCTTTATATAGTTTTTAAAAAACGTAGTATTTCCACTATATTACAGTCTTTCATAAAGGTATTTATAAAGTTCCAATCGTAGCGTCATTTCCGCTGCAAAATATTGTTTTATCTTATTGTGTCAATTCTGACTGTTACTATGCTAATTTTATATCAAGTAATAAATATATGTTTATAATTTAATAAAAAAATGTTTTTTTAACGACAAAATCAGTTAAAACTGTGTGTCATACTATGGGGCGAGGTCCACATTGTACAAAATAAAAGTAGGTTTGCCTTGGCGAAAAAGTTTGAGAGATTGCCAACACCGATAATAGCGTTGTTTGTTTAAAGAACAAATTGCACGTTATTGGTAAGAAATGTAGTTGCTTATATCAATGAAGAAATTCGTCAATATTTCTATTCTGTGGACTTCCATTAGAGCAACTATTTTTGCGTAGTCTTTTTCAGTTTGTCCAATCTGAGTCAACTGATCCTGTAGAGGCTTTAAGCACTTGGTAAATTCGGCAGGATTTTAAAACTAGTAGTAAACAAAAATCAATTTTATATATGAAGTTTATTGAAATGAATTGAAAGTTAATAATTTAAAAAAATGATCATTATCTTCTGTCATAGTCAATTCCGGCATGTCACTTAGAATTTTATACCGTTTTGTCGAAAAACAAATGAAATAACATGTGAAGAAGTGCACGTGACAATATTATTACCAATAAATTGATTATAGTGAACACAAATAAAAGGAACAAATACAAAAGCATCGTTCATTGTATAATGCAAAAGTTCCATATTGCCCATCGTGGTTCACACCAACTTCCGATATTTCTCAGCGCAGGACCCAGAGATTGGTGGGAAAATTATTGTTCTCTCTATATATCAATTTATATATTTGGTATTTTTACTACATACATTATACCGCCTACAGCATTGTTTCATGTACGTACCGACCTTTATGGGAATATATATACATACCAAATTACACGCCTTTTAATTTGCTTCGAGAAGAAATGTTTACTATTTTTGATAAATAAAACATTCACAGCTTTGTTGGAAGGTGCAGCTCCATGCGATAAGCATCCACCAGACGCACCCCCTCAACTCTGCAAGATGCAGCTAGAGCTTTCCTTGAACTGGAAAAAACAGATCTCATTTCTCTGAGATTAAGCGGTGCGAGAAACGGGTAGTACTTGACTTGGATAAATGCGAGCCGGAAATCTCGAGGTCTAGTAATTAATTGTTCACGGTAGGGTAAGCGGTATGGTACTGTCCCGTCCAGAATCTAAAGAGACATTGCCCCTTGACAAGGGGTCTTACAATCTGATCCTCTACCGCAAAACCTGGTTTCTGTCGTGTAATTACTATTTTTCTTGACTTCTTTAGCAAAGACATTAATAAGGGAAAGTTTAATCTTTCTTTGTTCTTGTGCGTAACACAATATTCGAAATTTATATGACTAACCTGCTAATCATAACATTATAACATGCTGAGTCTGTAGTTTTAATTTACTCTATTCCTCCTTACTCTCATGGTTTCACTTACTTACACTATCTTTACTAAGCAAATAAGTATTTCATTTCTTTCTTTGATTGTGTGGCTTTAGTGCCGATGAAAGTAGGAGTTGAAGATGATATTTCAAGATGATTTTTTTGTTGTAATGTATCATAAATCTGAAAATTATATCTTGATCGACAAATACACTCCATACTTGCCACTTGCAACAATGGGCAGCAGAAATAAATAAAGAACGCCTTATAATGAATAACGCCGACAAAGAGAATACGACTTGCAATAAATAATTAGTAATATCCATCTTGACGTCACATACCAACTTCATTAAACACAGATTTCTTGAAATATTATGATTATGCAACGCTCTAGCTAAAGATTTCGCTTCTGCAATAGTATCACCGGGTTTTGAAATTCGGTTATATTTTTCTATTTCAGAAAAATAATATTTACCCGGGGAATATGCATAATAATAGCAGTGCACAAAAGATTATTAAATGGACACGACAGAAAAAAATCATTCTAAAAAGAGATTTTTGTCCATCACTGTCACTATGACTGGTTAAAACGACACTCACTGCTATAAATCCTAATTAGAAAAACATATACAAGAATAACTTCATTCCAGAATGCAGGAAAACCGCTACTAATATAAGATAGAGTTGAAAGCGGAAAGATAGGATTTGAATCGTACGCAGCATGTGGTATACTGTAAGCCCGTATAAGGAAAGGCTGTAATTACAGGCATTTAATTTCGTAAATAGGCACGCCATCACATCACAAGGATGTCGATACACGCCTCCAGCCACTTGTCGTATAATATTTAATCATTCCCCGTTCAAACAGAGTTGTATGCTTCGGAACTTTGTAACTGGCATTTGACCCATATCACTTCAAACGGCGAGAAACAGAATGAAATCGATACGTAAATACACATGCATCGTCAGAAGTAATGCTGTGAAGTGAAGTCTAAGATAGGTTTGCGGCCTAACACTATCCAATGGTTTACTTTTCTAATGTCACTTAAATATCTATTTACTGAAAAATATTGAACACGTGAACGTGAACTACATTATTATTTCATGGACGAACAATATTAAAAACTGATATATATATATATATA
>BOPP01000039.1:5221174-5250573 GCA_017312745.1 Gryllus bimaculatus | reverse complement strand
TATATATATATATATCTTTATAAAATAACTTGTGAGATACAATGTTTATGAAGTGATCAATACTTGCGTGACAAAAATACTCAATGGTACTGGATGAAATATCCTTGTTGCTACTGGTAACATTACTCGGTGATACACCAGTCCGCGCTAATGAATAGTGTCACACTTTTGACTGAGTAATATGTGTATCTGGGCTCAACTAGTACTTTGACAATTAGTCCCGCGAGTGTAACGCATGATCTTTTCGCCAGGTGGCGGTATCATTCTCCACTTGAACGTGATATTTTAGTGCCGATCTATACTTCGTCTAGTGGGGCTTAGCTCATCCATGTATCTCCTACAGCGGGACCCAGCACTATCCGATATTGGCTCTACGCTTCCTACTAGTTACCTGTTACATGAGGCAGTGTAGTGCTTGTAGGGGTATATGTCTGAGGGAAGAAGAGGAACGAAAGTTCGCCCGCACCCCTGACCTTATAGCTGTACTGCTCCGTATTATCCTTATATTGATCAGAAAAAAAAAAAAAAACTATTTTTCAGAGTCACCACGCGTTAGAATTTTTCAGACAGCGTGTGAATTCGACCTAACTATTTACAACTATTGTTCGCACGTTTCACATTAATTCGTGTAGTCGATTTGGTTTGATATATTTGTCGTCAAAAAGTGTAAAAACTGTGACGTATGGAGGTGACTTAATGCAGGTAATTGCAAGTAAGTGGATATATCAGGACGTTAAAACCGCTGTTTCTCTACCACACACTCCACAGGAACGGTATATTTTTAAACGGGGCATCAATTAATTACTAGACAGTTTTTATGAATCATCGCTAAACAATTCAAATACCTAAAATAATAAAAGTAATTGTATTGTATGTTATCTGTCGTCAAAAGGAGGAGATTAATCTCCTTAAACATTTAAAACTTTTGAAAAACATATTCATTTATATTTCACATATGTTTCTCATTCATGTTTCTGAAGAAATATAATATTCACATTATAAGTTATAGAGCTGTACATTTTGCAGATCGTTTGCAACAATTTACAAAGGTATCACACTCCACTTACTTGTCTAGGTTGACAGTTTTACCAGGCCACTTAGAAATCACTTCATAGAAAAGTAAGGGTTCTTTTAGACACACAATGTTTAAGTTGTTCCAAATCCTTAATTTTATTGGACGCTACATTATTTTTCACTAAGGGAAAAGTTGGTTTTTAGGTGGAAGTACTAAACTACCACATTCGTCTCACGAGGAGGCAATACAGTCCATGGATCGTTGAGACACTAAATCACGCATTCTTGTGTAATCAAAAACAAAGTGGCGATAAAGAATGACACATTTGCTTGTAATACATTGCCCACCACGGAGTCTAATAGTCGGTAGCAGAAATATCTATGAATATTTTTTTGGTGTTAAACTTTCAAGGATTTCTTCCTATCATCCTATTTCCTTCGATATAAATATGCAGTTTGACTGATTGAAGTTTTTCCATTGCAGTCAGCACAGCCATTTATGTATTTGCGTAAACAATTAAACTCTGAAATTCACGGAAATGCTTACCGATTATCTTTTAAAAACATACCATTAGTTCGTCGGACCATCGGACATCATACCTTGACCAAGCACAAACTAAGTATGAATTTCTGTTCCACTCTCGTCATGACGCATATTTTAAAATCGCCTAAACTTCCCCTTTCCTCTAGTTTTAACGCACATCTGCCCACAGCTCTTAGGGGAAGGGCAAACGCTCCGCCGAAACCCTGCGTCAATACTCGGGCGATTGCCGGGACCGGACGCTGGGAATCACATGACACGCAGTCGAAGTACGTCCCTGATCTGTAGATGGTGGGATTTCCTCCCTCGCACATTACGTTAGAACATGCTAGAACGCACATCGAAACTACGAGTATTCTAGAATCATAAGTGGTAATTTAGAAATAAAATCCTGTGAAAAGTAAATGCCAGACGGCAACATGGGGTGCATTCACTCCATAATCCGGCATATATGACTCTATATCACATTTCCTTGATTAGCTGTTGTAGATGCATTCACGCTTAGTTCTCGGTAATCCTCAGTCCTGTGCAGCAAGAGTATTTTTTATAGTGGGAGTAAGTATTTTTGCATCCCATGTGGTTCGAGGATCCGACATATAATTTGTATCCGGAACGAGAACATTAGCGGTTCAAAGTGCACTGATTATTGATACTAAATGTAAATAATTTCGACATACATTATTTTTTTGTGTAAAATTATTTACTGTCGTGAGATTGAAAAGGTACCCTAGTTCAGAAATATCAATTAATAATTTCGTGTCGATACATCTTCCCCACCTGTAGAAAGTACAAAGTTTTTGCAACAAAGCACGCAGCTTAACTCTAATCCGAACTAACAGAATGATGGAATGGTGTGCAAATAATTATGGATGGAAAAGGGAAATTATTCCAATAAATATTCACAATCAGCCACATTCGTATATTTTCGAAACTGTATGAACATTTATAGAGTTGGCAAATATTATTACAATTAATAGTGTCATAACTATAATTGCAACATTAGAACGATATTTTAATAAATACGTTTCTACGTTGATTCCTCAATCACATAACTTAAATAATTTTTAAATACACTATTCATAAATACTTAAAAAAATAATAGAATATTAAGCGAGAATTAAAACAACTACTTACATAAGACAGTAATATTCAAAGTTTTCTATTCATTTTATGACATTTACATTATTTAAGAATACGTTGTTTTCAAAGAGACTGAAAACTTATTGCCACAGAAATTACAGAGCGCGATCAAATAAAAGTAATTCACACCTGTACTTCCTGTACAGAATTATCTTCTAACGTCATTCCATCATTCACAAGAACAAACGATTTACAGCGCGTCCGACACCCGAGACAACATAATGAGCACCTCACACCCAGCTGACCTGAAATCTCCAAATAGGTCAACAACACTCATGACGGATCGCCTAGAGGCAGGTCATCCACTCTCCAGTCCACCAGCGCTCCGCCCGTCTCGCGCAGAGCAGCCCCCCGACACGAGCAGAAGCGAAAATGCGAACTCCATGAATTACAGCGGGCGCGATAAGAGGCGCCGCGGCATTAAGCCATTACCATACGAGCAGGTCACATATTAGCGACGCATTGTTGCGGAGGCCGCCTTCCCAGGAGATAAGGCCGGGGCGAGGACCGGCAGCGCGGACGCGCCGGCGGATGAGGACGAGGGAGGCTTTCGGCTGCGTCGTTCCTTTGTGAGGCCGGCTGCCCCGCCGGCTGCCGGAGCGTTTCCTGCAGGACGCTTCCGTACCTTATCGGAATTTCACTGTCACGCGAATGCTAATTTACGAGCGTAACTGTATCCGAGGGGGCTGTTCGTTGGCGTCCGTTCCCCTCGGGCGAGAAACGCCCGCGGATGCGTCGGCGATTGGCGGGGAGAAGAACGGGAGGTCGCTGGGTCACGCGATCAACCGCTTCCTCCGCGGTTGCGGAAGGTTGCAGCGTCGTTATCATCGTCATGTCACCATCGTGGTTTCGTTATTCCATGTGGGTAAGAGGTTACAATGTTGGTGATTTGACGCTCCAATTTCTTTCGTGGATCGCAATCGTCCTGTCCGGCGCCATCGTCCTGTCCGGCGCCATCGCCCTGTACGGCGCCATCGTCCTCTCAATCGCCATCGTCATATAATAACGCAATCAACAGTCTATCACCATCGTCATATCGTAGCATCGCAACTCTATCAGGTTTTGAAATGTTAGCGCTTTGATGACTGTTTCTTTCGCGGCTGCATCGAGTATTGGAAGACGAGGTTTCAGGAGTTTTAAAGTGGAGGACAATTTTCGTTCGGGTCGTTTAAATACTCCTGGTCACATAGTTCTCTTGAAATTCTAAACGGATATATATTCATATTGGGAATACTTAGAAGTGATGTGATGTCATCAACAAATAGTAATTGCACGGAATACATTGTATACATTCTTTTTCAAAATGTTACCTCGAGAGGGGGCTTCATCCTCACGTCTCTTTTTCCTGAGTATTGGAGTGTTGATCTATCCATTTCTCAGGAGCCCAAAACAAAACAAAACCTAATTGAAAGAAGGGAAATTAATTTACACAAAGAAAAGCACAGACTCTAGGTAGAATTGATAGCATGACGATAAATTCATGAGATGCGCGACTCTTTAAATTTGACCGGAAGTTTCGCAATATCGAAGTTACAACGTTAACAAAAGCTTAATTTTTTACTCTTTTGAATCGGATATCTGACTTCTCGAATAAAAATGTTCCGCTCCATTAATTGAACACTTAGATTAACCTCTGAATGTAATTCTGTGGTGAAAAGTGATAAGAAACCAGGAAGGGTAATGTTAAATTTGTTTTCAAATCATAAAAAACTTACTTGACATAAACGACAGCAATTGTCCCTACTTTTGAATTCTAAAATACTTTTTGATACTATCAAATTGAGAGAATGCACTTTAAACTTCTTTTCCTAAAGAATGGAGCCTACCTGTATAAAATTTCTATCAGATTTAGTATCCAGCAAGCAGTGTAAGGTCAACCAGAGATTACAAGAGTTTTAGAAAATGTTATATTGCTCACCCAACTGAATACGAGTTGACAGAGACATTAATCGCACCAAAAAAGAAAGCTTTGATCTGTAATTTTCAAAATTATTTTCTTTCTCTGCTCTCATTGCACCATTAACGTTCCGCCGTTCATTCAATGGAGATGAATCAATCTGTTCGATTCGCCAACCAAATGGCGGAGGACGAAGAAACCAGAAGGTCACTTTAATGACATTATCGTCACCATCGTACATCATATCTGACAGATGAGACAGAAAGTTACCTGCATGGTGCATTTGCGCTCAACACCAGGCTACGGGTACCGATTAAGAAAAAGCATGATTATGATGCGAGTCTGTGCGAACAGAGATGTAAAGAGAAGAGAGAAAAGGATAACGAAGAGGAGACGGATGAAAGTGTTGTTGATATTGGCGACGGTAGGTAGCAATGGCGGCGACGACGCTGACGTTGCAACGAAGACGACGGCGGACGACGGACTCTGAAATCGAAAAGAGGACGGGGACTACAACGGAGACGTCCATGACGATGGAGGCGGCGACAGCGATGCCCAAGCCGATGGTAAGGCGTACAGAAGGAAACGAGAGGAGGAGGGCGTTGGGATGGCGTTGCGAATGACGGCGGGCATGGTGGGAGTAGTGGCGAAGTCAGGACTGTAAAAGCGCTGGGACGCGACCAACTTCCAGCCAGAAAACGCGAGAACACGAGAGTATGAGGACGCCGGGCACGATCGTGCAAGAGCGTGCAGCTCTATCTACGTCACATATAGATATGAGACTGCGAATGCCTGATAACACAAAAGAGAAGAGGTAAAGGGTGAGTGTGGTAGTGAAGGGGTGAGGGATAATTTATAGTGAAATGTTGCGAGGCTGCTAGGATGCGAAGATGTGAGGATGAAAGACCGAGAGGGTGAGAGGATGAGAGGGCAAAACAATGAAAAGATGAGTGAGAGAATGAAACGGTCAAAGGATGAGAGTGTGCGAAGATAGGAGAAGGAGAGAATGAGAGAGCGAGAATGAGAAGGTCAGATGAAAGAGAGTCAGGATGGGAGTGAGAGAATGCGAGGGTCAAGGATGAGAATGTCCAAAGATAGGAGGAGGAGAGGATGAGAGGGCGAGAATGAGAAGGTCAGAGGATGAGAGTCAGGATGGGAGTGAGAGAATGCGAGGGTCAAGGATGAGAATGTGCAAAGATAGGAGGAGGAGAGAATGAGAGAGCGAGAATGAGAAGGTCAGAGGATGAGAGTGACAGGATGGGAGTGTGTGAATGCGAGGGTCACAGGATGAGAGGGTGAGAAGGCGAGAGGTGGCGAGGGCCACACAAGGAGGCGTCCACGCGGCGTTCGAGCGACGGGCATCCGCCGAGGGGAGGAGCGGGGCGTGGCAACGCGGCCGGGGCGGGGCGGGAGGGCAAAAAGAGCCCCATGGGAGGCAGGCGCCCCTGGCCTCCGCCACGCTCGAGGATCAAAGTCGCCCCCGCCGCGGCGCCACGCCGCCACCGCAGCCTATTGTGGCCGCGACATCTTCATCCGAGTGGCACTTAAGGATTCGTTCCGCAGTGTGGCAGCGTTTCGGTGGAGAGTCGATTCTTTCTTGCGGTGGACACGCGGACTGAAGCTTCCGAATCGCTTCCTCGTCCCGCAATACGTTTGCGCTTCGGCCGGCCCGGCAGAGGTCGGCAGGTAATGCGCGTGGCGGGGAATCGCCCGTCAATTTCCTCTTTTGGAAATTTCATCGCATCGAAGGGATTCAAAATCTGGAATTGATTTGGAAGCGGTAATTTTTGTGGGGGTTACGTTGATACGCATTGAGAAGACCAAACAAGAAGTATTAATCAATTTGGTTGCGAGTTCGATTCTAATTTCCCTCTTACAAACACACATGGAGTACAATTCTTCCTGTGCATAGTAATAGTATAAATGTAAAATAAAGAAAGTTATTTATTCCTGGAAACATTTAAGTCGAGATTTTGAAGGAGATGTTTTAGGATGGAAACATTTTGAAGGAATGGTTCTTGATTACCAAACGTTTATTTTCAAAACGATTGTCTTCCCGTTCGCCGTTGGACTGTGAAAAAAATAAGCGCCTAAACCGTACATAAGGGAGAGTACCATTACTATTTTTTCATACTATTCTCAAAGATGATTCGAAGTTCTCAAGTAGAAGATGGTAGACTAATAAATATAGTATATATTCCATATACATTACAGCTTCACATTTGGTAAAAGAGGTTTTAAGAGAGGCTAAAGTGCATAAAGTTACAATAAGAAAATATTACATAAACGTTATAAATAATACGAAAAATTTGATCTGTTTAACCAAGAATAATTTCTCCAAACCTAGACGATTTTTAAAAGTCATAATCTACAAGGAAACTAATATTTGTAGTTTTTTGTGCTCTCTCAAAACTAGGTACGAACCTGTACCATTCAGATAATCAAATATAATACACGATTGTGTGAGTAATACAATAACTGGGAATGTTAAATAAATGACAAAATATTGTCACGATTCTTCAGATTGTCGTAGAATCAACATTTGAAATGGTTAAAAGTGTGTATATATATATATATATATATATATATATATATATATATATATATATATATATATATATATATATATATATGTCAAATCATTCATTCTGTAGTACTATATATAGGCTCTATAGTTTGTACTTTAATAAAATAAAATTTGAAACCACTTATTGTATTGCAGTTTAAAACTGTGGACCTAACTTCAACTCTTAGATTCCCAATTTTTATTTAGTGTTTTTGCTAATGGAAAACTCAAAATGGATTTGAAACCAATATGTAAGACTTTATTAATCAAAATACTCTTTCGTAGTTTTGCTTTTGAAAAATACTACCAAAAGTACATTTTGCTACCATAAATTTATATTACATAAGATATGACGTATCACAATAAATACTATTATGACCGTGACTTTCCTCACACAAGATTTCTTTTATGACAGGTGTAGAGGTGCCCTTGTGAAACAATTTGAAGCATGGTTACATCTTATCGTTTTACTCCCTTCTATTCTTCATCGCTCTTTCTGGACTAGCACTGTTCGAAGACGTGATGACTCAAACGAAAAAAAGATGAATACGTTAATCAGTAATTAAGTCAGTAAGTTTATACGTAAATACGTCAGTAAGTAATACATTGATAAATAAGTAAATCAGTAACAAATAAGTAAATCATCGAATAACTAAATGAGAATATTAGGGAGCAAATGGGAGTGGGTGTGCAACACGTACGCTCAGTGGCGGGGGTGCGAACAGTGCGAACAGTGCGAACAGTGCGAACAGTGCGAACAGTGCGAACAGTGCGAACAGTGCGAACAATCTACTGCAGCGCTATTTCCATTTCAAGTACGGAGAAGGCAAAGACTGGGAGGAGCACCATGACACAGCGCCAGGAAATAAAAAAATAAATGGATTAGAAAGAATGTAGTAGATTAGCATGTACACTCCTTTTGAGGGAGGTTTTCCCCCTTCAAGTGTTTTTTCCTTAGCCGAAGCTGTCTCTTTTCCGCGGCTGTGATGCAATAGAGAAACCATCAGGGGTGAATATCAGAATTTGAAAGTCGGAACGCTTTAGGGTGTAGGCATTTTAATAGCGTAAAGGCCTTCGGCTTAGCCACATAATATCAGATTGTGCAATTTATATGTGTGATAATTACCTTTTAAATTAAAAAAGTGGTTTATTGAAAGAAGAGGTTAACAATAAGAATTAAATCCCCCTCAGAGTAATTTCAATTATCTCTCTAAATAATTACTAAAAGCACGTAGTATTCACGTATTAATTTGTGTCAGATTGCACCGAGGTCCCATATCCCTCCCGGGAACGGAATTAGGGCTCGTCGAAGAAAATCAGACATAATCCGAGCTGCAAATAAAAATTCGAGCAAAAAACAAAATTAACAGTAGGTCACTTTAAATGAAACCATCTTAATAACTCCACTTTACCAAACGTGCAGATGCATTATTCGAGGAACAAGACGTATTTTTCATATCAAAAACACGTTTTCTCATTTCCGAAAAATAAATTGTTTTTCTCTAAAAACCAAAATACATTTATCTGAAATTATTGCAGAACTCCGATGCTAAAACCACTGTAGTAAGTAGAAATTTGTAGTATAAACAACTTTTTTGAGTGGCGGCCGTAAGCAACAGTAATTGTAATATGAGATCTGGGCTTAGAAACGCTTAGAGGAAACGATGTACGGGCACTTTATCTTACTCTGTTTCGAAAACCATTTCTTAGAAAAAAATAGATAATTCGAGAATTCATTTATCAGTAATACAGTAATACATGATTTTTAAAAAGTTGAGTTAAAAAATATCTTGTTTCAGAACAGTATCATAATTCAACTTACGCATTCAAATCCATTTTAAAAATATTTCAACAGCGATTGTGTCAACGTTATTGTAGACAAATACTTCATGTAATACTTTTAAAATTAGTTATGATTGGTAACGGTGTAAAAACGTTTGTATATTACACCACTATTTGATCATGTTTTTTGGGCCCTTTATTGTTCACTTTATATTTTTCTTTCAAAAAACTCTATATTCGATAACTTTTTTCAAATACGCAAAATATGCTTTTGACCAACATTTGAACAAAATACACACCTGAATTATTCTGGGCAAAACTGGGCCAACACCTTAAGTAATCCTTAGCAAGTGAAGAAAACAACTCCTTAACACAAAAAATGCATAGCTGCAGGTTATTTTCAATGCAGATTTTTAAATGTAAATTGTTCCATCAATTGAATTCAGCTCTATTCAGCAGAATTGTGCTCTATTCCTACAAGAAGTTTAAAGAAAAAGCGTTTCCTTTAGCTGGGATTTGAGCTCCAACATTTAGATATACGATGCAAGAATAGTTCCAATACGCTTCTGATTATTGTGTTATACAATGTTTCAAATGTTATAATTAATTATTAATGTGGTTGGCGATACTAATACTGCAAGCCATAAAAGAACTCAAAATTACAAGAAAACTAGTAAGTTAAAAGGAACGTACCGTAAAAACGATTTACAGATCTAATATTGAGAAATAGGTTGCATTAATAAAAATATACTTTTAAAAATTTAGTTGTAGGGGGATGTCGAAAAGTATGAACATAAGCATTTTTTATATTTTCAAGGGTTTTATTAAAAATTATATCTACTATGTTATGAAGAAAACTTTGCTTTAATCACGCAAAACCAATAGAGCAAATATATCGCACAGTTTTTTAGGATATCTTGTTTAAGTATTTGTTTTTATTTGTTACCATTTCACTGAAAATTACCGGTAAACTATTCACAGTGTTGTAAATTGAGTATATTATTTAAGTGTTTTAAGGAATATGTTAACGGCGGGTATCTCCTTTATTTGTGATATTATGTGATAAATGATCCATTCATTAAAATATACTACAATATTTTTTTTCATTTAAACTACTCGACTTGATAGTGATATATTTTACTATTTTTTAACTTTTTTAAAAAGACAAGGTTCAAAATTTGAAATTAATAAATTATTAGAAAAAGAAAATAATATTGTAGTCTGGTTTAATGAAAGGTCAGATTACTATTACAATGTTTAAATAATTAATTATTGAAAGATTAGTTTTGAAACCCTGTGTACGGTTTAGATGGATCTTTTGCTCACAGACAAATGGATGGATGGGTGGATCGATGAATGGAGACAAAAGTTTTGAGAAAACCTTTTCTCGTTATCAAGTATCCCCCCATTATTCTGCGTATAATCCATCTTTACAATACTACTAGGAGAACTTATTACTACAATACTGGAAGAAAGAAGAAATCATGTTTCCGGAATAAAGAACAGCGTATTTTTCTCACAAAATATGGACATTATTCCTAACAGAATTACATTGCTTTATCTATTCGTAGGAAACGAGAAGGTAACCATTGCATGTAAAGATAATTTTCTATTTTTTCACAAAGTATTTCAAAAGATTTAACGAAATTTTTAAACGCAATATCTGAAACTAATAATTTAACGTGGTCTCTTGCTTTGTGATACATTTCGTAAATATTACTTAATATTTTTTTATAACTAGCCATTTGCATATTTTCAAAGAGCACATATCATCCTGAAATTCAACGTTGCATCGTTCTAAATCGGCCAACTCTCTTCATCATTACTAACCGCCGGTGTGAATATTGGTAGATAAAAACCGAATCATTCTTTTAACCTTAGGGCAATCGTGTGCTAGTTTGAAAGGAAGAATCAGTAATCACATTCTTTTTTTGGCCATTACAGAACGTGGAGATATGATGTTAGAGTTCCATCGTGTTTTGTTTCTTGAAAGTACCTCCTGAGAATTGACACACAAATCACACAGAAGTGGACTGCCGTAAGCACTGGCTTACGTCAACGGAACGGAATCCAATTGGAAAAAGAAAACTTGCAGTCTTTACAGTGCTTGAACTACAGTCAGTGGAGCTTCCTATTCCATCTCGATGCCATGCTGACTGTTGGAAGAACTGATATTCTGTTTTGCGTTATAATTCTAAAACTTCGTACCACTTGGAACAACTGTAATATTATTTTAGAAGTATAACATATAATGCACATTTCTTGATTGTTTGCTATCAAACGTTTACAATTACGAAAAAAAAGGTTTTTAGAATTCATGATACCGAAAAAGAAGCAAGTTCTGTATATTGGAAAACTGATTTTTTCAATATAACTTTTTATCACTGTCCGAATTTGTGATTTTTAAAAATATTTTTTCTTTCATATTGGTAAAATATAATTTGCCAAAGTATCAGTGCTTAATGTTACTACAAAACAGTATTTTGGAAGTATACTTATAAAAATAATGTGTCTGCTACGTCCGCAAATGAGCTAATCAGTTTTAAGCGTGTTTCTGTGAACCCTGAGGTCCGTGTCATGAGCTCTGTCTTGCGCCCTGGTCAACAATTAACAGTGAATACTGTAAAATCGTGGTTAGACAGGAAAATTCTAGAGATTGGCTATGATTCTTTTTTCTCGATTCACACAATTTTTTTGCAGGACTCAATTAGTGACTGATTTCTGGATTCCTAAACACGCTTCCACTACCTAAAAGACTATTATCCTTGATGGTCATTTGATCATCTTTCGTCGAATAACTAGATTCCCCAAATTATATTTGGTTTTGGATATGCATGTAATGATGATGCTTTACATTATTGTTAGCATAACACATCATAAATTCAAAAAGCTGGTCAAGTTCAGAAAGTTTTAACGTACAAGTTTGTATAATACAAACATTGAGAAATAATTGATTTTTACAATGACCTTCACGGTCCTGTAATCCCATCCTATCCCATGCTAGAGCGAAAGTGCCCCAAGCCTTAGGCCGACCAACACCACTTGTGACGTTGGCTTGCCACATCGTAACTAGAGTTAACTAAGGTTTTAACGACCCTAAACGTTCAACAGTGAAACATTCAAGAATAAAAATACCATATATTCGCCTAATAAATGGAATTTTCACTGATACAAAAACGCTTGTCGAAACTAAACAAGAATTGCGTAAAAATTAAAAATTATTAGCCAATGCCAACCACCTCCGTCTCCACTACTTGACGATATTTTCTACCTAAGAAAAAGGTAATATTGGACTCCTTAAAGTGTACATTCCAATTCCAGCCTCTATGAGTGACATTCTTTAATATGTACGTGTTTCCAAATTTAATTTAACTTTTTCTTAGCACCAAAAAAAGCATTTCTTTTCTATACTAATCTAGAATTCTCTTCAGACCCTACACGATCCCTCAACCGCCTCTACGACATCCAAGGGGACTGAGCGCGTGTTACGAGATACTCACATGTCATCATGTTAACATCACAACCGTTTATGCCTCAGCAATTAGAGCAAACGTTCAGATTACAACGTTGTCTTTCTCTTGGCTCTCCCTATAGAGAACATGGAGCGCCGTTTTTTATAGGTCTCGGCAACTCGGGGACACGCTATGTTGGTATCGATTGTGGCCTTGTCGATATTCTGAACCGAGCCACTACTTGTCTGAATTTTCTGTTGTCGTGTTTCGACATCACTAACGTGTACTGCTTTTCCGTGTCCCTCGCTGGCCCCATGCGGCATACACGGCGTATATGTTTGCGATACACTTGCATTCGACAAGCCATAATTGCTATTTGCCGTTACTCAGAGGCAAATAAAGCGTCTTCTGTTGGTCGGTAGGAAGTTTTTTGCTTAAATGTTTTCTCGTGCTTTGTGTCCCCATGTTTTTGAAAATTGGATTCATGAAAACGGACTCCTTCATTCAAATAATGAGTAATGAAATTTTACGTAAGAAAATCTGCTATCCAATTTAAGTAAACTACAATATGAAATATTTACTCATCGTTTTAAAGAAAATGTAATTTGTATTAATTTTCCCTTTAAAATTTTCATGAAAAAATATTACAGGAATTTCACACCATTTTTATGATGAAAGCATCAATAAATTGTACTACTCATGAAAGTAAGATATAATTTTATCACCCGCATTTGTATCATTAACAGCCTAAAAAGGACACTAATGAAGCGTATAATGTTATTTATGTAAGCTTTAGCATCATTAGATGGGTGTACACAAATGTTTCTTAAACTGCTTCAAATTATATAAAAATGTAATTAAATAAACGAATCTCATTTTCAGTACTTTTTAGCTTTGCAAACAGTCAATGAAATTCTAACGATAAATTAAAATTGCAGAATAATTGATGCATGCTAGAAAAGTATATAGCAATTATTTTTTCGTCACTTTCACTAAAAAGGACATCATAAAATTATTTAATTGTAATACTCTGTAAGAATCTTTGAAATAAAAAGGTTATGATTGCACAATTATTTTTATGAATAGATGCAGTAAATTGAAAAAAATCTGATCAACAGAAAATATTTTTCATACGTTACATAGTTCTAGAACATCGGGCATGTCGTTACAATAATGTCTTCCTTGTGTATAAAGGTTTCTACTTTTGTGTCTGTTATCATTTTTCTCAGAAATGCCACGTCGTCTTTGAAAAAGAGTGACAATGTAGTGAGAATTAATTTACATAACGATAGAAATGCGATAGAGTCACGAAGATTATTCCTTTCTACCAAATCTTTAGATCTGATGTTTTCTGTTTGCCACTAAAGCTGAGTAATATCCTTCTCACACATACACATATTTATGTCCGTGTGCAACTCACGACAGGGAACGAAAGTCAATACATTGAGCTGGAAGAACACAAACTTGTGTGTCCCCCTTCTCGCTCTTTCGTGCCGCATATGAGTGGAAAAAGAAACAAAGTGATATCATTCCAGTGTTTCGACATAGCAGGAACGTAAGGTAACAAGTTATTCCTCTTGTTTCTTTCTGCTGTGTTGGTGTTTTCTTGTGTTGTTGAAACAATTAAACTACGTTCAGAAAAAGAACAAAGGACTGGTGACAAATACAAGCGTGATGATTGCGAGTTAAGCGTATGTGTAACGATATAAAACGTAAAATTTATCGCTGACACTACACGAGGGATTAATGAATTAAATGCCTGAGCGGGCAGTTTCTTTTTGTATGATATGCTTTCATTTCATTTTTGTCATCCATTAGTACCTTTTCTTAGTCATTATCGAGCATTCTTATTACTAATGCTATTATTATCTGACATAACAAATAATCCTTTCTGTGATGTATTTGGAATAAACATTACATTTTCTCGTCTAAAAATTCGCATGAACACAAAAGTCTCTGAAAATTGTTAATTTTCCATATGTCATAAGTTCTTAAAAATGAAATATTTTACAATAAATTTTGAAATAAAAAGAATTACATAAATATTAAAGGTCTGTACAAAAATACATCATTCTCGCTTCCATAAAATTATTTTTTCTCGAAATGCTGAAAGAGCATTGGCACTTGAGTTTTATAATTCTGGCTTATTTAAAATCCACATGAAAATTACCATAAATATAATTAAACAGATTATATATTACACATTTCTAATATATGCAGAAATTGAAAGGAAATCACCCAGCTTCTAGTCATGTGGGGAGTGTCTATGATTTTATTAGACACTCAGGAACTATGTGAAAATTAAAACAGTTGAACCGTTTCGATTTTGAGAGAAAATGCAAATATTTTATTATTCCCCCTATTCTCATACCACGCGCACCGACTGAATTCTCATATTAAATGCGTCATTGCTAACGACACTGGTCGCGTCATGCGAAGGCAGAACTCAAAGGAAGCAGCTGTCTGCCATTTAATATTTGCTTTTGATGTTGCGTTATGAAACAGTAACTTTTTTATACTTTTTTATACTGTTGTTCTGTGTATATGTATTATGTATACTGTGCTATGTTATTACAGTACTTCCAATACTATTTTAGTTGAAAAATGTAAATTGTTGTAATGTTATAGGAGCTTTTTATAGTTATAGGAGAATGTTTATCTGTTGGTTTTGAGCAATGTACTTGATATATTTTGGAAAAAAGTATTGTGTGGTTTTGTTCAGCAGTATTTTTGCTCCTGTTGGCTACTAGTTTTTTTTTTCTTAAAAAACACATTATTCCCAATTCATAAGAAGACTACAGTTTTACATTGTCATCGATAACATTAATAATAATATTAACAACAACAGATATATTAATAATAATAGTAATAATAATAATAATAATAATAATAATAATAATAATAATATAGCAGTAGTGCCGTGGCGGTCTAGGACCGAAGGATTGCCTCGGGAATGGTTGTGTTTGTGTCTGTCGCTGTATGTATGTGATTGTCTATTTCATCATTCATCATCATTATCATTTCACCTCATCTCTGGGACATAAAAACCCTAGGTCTAAAAACGGATTTGGCATGAAAATGCTGATCCCCCATAAAAGTCACGTGCACCAACCCTTGCTAATTTTAACTGAGCCCCGGTGAGTTGCACGTTCACGTGGTCCCGAGATGACCATTTCGCGACAAAAAAGAACACCTAACTGAGTGACTTTGAAGCGCCTTGGAAAATTATCAAAATTCAGAAGTGAAGTGGAAATGTTCAGGAGTCAATAGAGTTAATTGAGAATACATTACTAGCAAAGAGTTTGAGAATGAGCAACTTTTAACAAGAATGTATTGCTTCGTAACACAATACATTATTTTCACGAAAAATGTAAGTCAAAATTACTCATTAAATATAAAAATAAAAAAAAAATTAATAAAAAATACCTTTAAAAATGAATCGAATCTACCCAACTCTAACAACAATAAAACTTTGTGATCGAATGAGCTGCACAACGCAAAGAAGTTCGAGAACACCCCCCGAGGAGATAATCGTCGAGATAAGAACTCACACCACTATCGTCGTCAACACGAACATGCTAACAATTACCCGTTCCCCGTTTCCCGAAATATCTAAGGGACCGTAGGACCCCGCGCGCAAGAGCGCCAATCAACGCAATTACAAAACGTGGGAGAATAGACCGATTAAGTCGCGGTGGTTAACCATCTATGCCGAGATTTAATCAACTCACCGGCAATTATAACAACATGCAGTCAGCCATAGGCAGGTATGCAATCCCGAAAGCGAGATTAGGACCCCGAGACGCGGGCGCACGGAAGCGTTGTAAGCTGCACGCGGGATGCAGTTATAATTGAAGGCGGATATTTCTGTTACGTGAAGGCGTATATACGCGGTCACGATTCACACAAAATAAACAGTTGTTATCAGTCGTTGATGGTTGTTGCGTGGTTTCGACTTGTGAAATTTACTAATAGTTCGACACAGAACGGTCGACACGCGCTGCCAAGGGAATGAAGGCTCAGAAAAGAGATGTCTCGTGCACACGACATGCTGAAGAACGTCTGGTAGGTTTAATTGAGGTCTATAAGAATGAAAGGTCTTCGGATCACCTTCTGCTTTTATATTGTTCACTGAATCAGTTCTTGAAGCTTCGATCAACGGCAAAAAGGAAAAAATACCACTTTTATCTAATATTTCACGAATACTCGTTTGCCATTCTCTCGAGTTCATTGAACGAAATCTAAGTATCAAGAATGTTGTTTTGGGGGAGCGAAAGATAATATCAGTGGGATTGTTTAATTTATTAGATCAATAAAACAGAATTTCCGCATATTACGTTTGAAGATGCGGGATTCTACACATAGATTCACGTTTTTCCATGGCGACGTTTGAATTTGAAGATGAAAACATGAGGAGTATGATTCACGTTATTCAAGAGCCATATCTGGTGGGTCCATAATCACAATTATATAATTTTTAAGATGCTGTAACTGTCTTATGGTCCTGATGCCTCAGAGGTTAATAAAGCTGCGAGAACGCAAATATAAATATTTTTTTCTTGATTTCAAAGCTCTCTTGAAATGCATTTGGTACACAATGAACTTTTAGTCACAACGGCATTGCATTTAATGAGCGATTTGCAGGGAGACGGCACCACATACCATATTGCAGCTCAATGCGTTACTATCTAGAGCTAGTTTCGGGAGAAAGTTAGCAGGGAGTATGGATTACTATTGTGTTCGCAATGGTACAAAATCTAATCTGTAGTTAGTTTGCCAATGTTAATACGTTTTCTATTATTCAGGAGTGAATAATTCTAGCTTCTAAATGTTGCTTGTTGGTACCTGATATATCGGTACGAAGCATTGTGAAATGGTTGGCGTAATGATGTCGATGCCGATGAGAACACGTCAAGGATCGCACAGCGATTATTACAGTAAATGTTTATGGAAAGTGGATCACCCAACCAGAAGGTTATATATAACACTGTGAATTTTTCTGGGTTGATTGGAATTCGAGACGCAGTTCACGCACGGACTTTGCAGTGCGGAAGGACTTGTATTGTCATAATATTTTGTCATAACTCTCACAGTGTAATACAAAATTGATTATAATTGGTATTAATTTGTATTAATTGATGCTAAAAAAACGCATGCCTTTCAGTCGCGTTTTAACTCAATAAGCTATTATCAGATAGTCTTCTGTTCAACAACCTGAACATCCACATCTCTTGAAATCTATTTTTGCTCATATGTTTAAAGAAGATCCTAACTCAATTTGCAGACTATTGACATACCTGTAAGGAAACTATTTCATATTCCATTCCAGAACACAGTCCATTTTATATTAATCATGGAAACCAACTCTAAACGTTCGAAAATATTGCTGTCGTATTCTTCATCACGCTGCAAATCCTGCAGGTCATGTTAACACTTCTTGGGTTAATACGTTTACGTATTTCAAATCAACATGGCTGTGAAGGTATAACACGGTATTGCGTTCAGTCATTATCACGAACAATCTTGAATTGTACAATTAATCTTGCACAGGCGACGTCGCCCTGCTGCAATACGCGAAATGTCAAATTGCATTCTCCACCTGTCCGGCGCCGGCGCGGCAGGCGTGTCGGCGGAGGCACTCGCGCCCGTCCGTGCCCTCGCGTCCCCCTTTCTCGTCCCCCCCCCCTGGTGCCCACCCCCCCGCAGGCCCCCGCCGCGTGGCTTCTCGGCACGTTCCCCAACAGGTTCCCATCCAGCGCACGCCCCTAACACATTACCACAAGCCCCACTCTCCGACCGTGGACTCCGCGAAAACCGCTTCGCGAGAACATTTCAAAAGTATTTTTTTGTGTCCCTCTCTGTCCCTACGCTGCTGTCCGCGGCGGCAGGCGAGAGGTGAGCAAAAATTAAAAATAAACGCCGCGAGAAATAAAAAAAAAAATAACAGCGGGGGAAAAGCTTCGAGGAGAGGCGACGGCGCGCGGCAGGCGGCGGCGGCGGCGCCGGTGATGGTGAGGCGAGGCGGCGGTGCGTCGCCGCCGCCCGCGTTGCGGCTGTTCGACGCGCTGGCCGGTGGAGGTCTTGTGCGGTCGGTCTCCCCTGTGATTACACAGCCCGAGCGTCTGCCCCGCCCGCCAACCGCGCCGGGGGCGCCGGGACGGCCGGGGGTTCCGGAAGGGGCGGGGACCAGAGGCCGTTGCGGCGTTCGCCTGCGGCTTCACCCTGCGGCCTCGTCGTTGGGCGGAGGACGCCGGAGACGTGCCCGGCGGAGAACACGGCGAGGTGGTGCCCGCCGAGGTGGTAGCGGCCGCCGCCGCGCCGCCGCCGGGTGGTTTTTGCCCCCCGCCCGGCCGACGCGGCCGGCGCTACACGACGCATTCCGGAACAGCGTCTCGGGCGCCGATCGGCAGCCGGCCACCTTCAAATGGGGGGCCCCTTTCGTAATCGAGCATTTGAATTACATCCAGAAACTCATTAGGATGGCCTATGGAATATGTATGAAAACGGCTACCAAAATTTCAATTTCTAATATACGTACCGTTAAATTTTTACTAGAGTCCACCGAAACTGCAAATTGGGAAAGTTATAAATAAATATTAACGTATAACATATGAACTACTTTTCGTTGCCTGGGTGTCTTTGTATTGAAACATTCATCAATATATAACATAGTTTTCCATAATTATGCACTTCGATATCTATTGTGTATTAGACAGATTTCATCTTCATCGTAAGGTTTATAATCATGCATGGGTTAAAGACAAGTACGAGAGCACTGATGAAGGGGGGCGCGAATAAAGCAGTTAGGAAATTTCTGAATCCATGGGCTTCAGCATTTATAAAATAAAAGGCATCGAAGATATTGCCTGATCAAGTATGTTGCTGAAATATTATTTGGCGAAAGTAGCTTCCAAATTAATTTCTTTTAAACACAAGATAGAATGTTGTCAAGCGACCATAATAAATACAATTAGTTGAAGAAAAGGGAAGAAAAAAAAGGAAAGGGAGGAAAGATAAGAGAATGATCCATGAAGTAGATATTTGCAAGTTACACAATCCCCTTCATCATTCATTACCCTCGACATTTTACCGAAGTTAGTTTAGATGTGCAACACAAGCGGGAGATAGGGTCGTAAATCCTGACGTTTGTATTTTGAATTTGTGAGTACGTAGAAATGTTGCCGGGAACTGTCGCAATTATTAGTGTCATATATAAATACAATGTTGCTTAACTACCCTTCCCATATAAATCACGTGAATATAGGAGTGACATCAGTGTTCCGTGAATCGATGGTTCATACAACCAGAGCTCTGTATTCAGCAACTATATGCTTAATGGCTTGCAAAAAAGTATCTTGAAACCAGCATGTTACATACTTGTTGAAAATATATAATACTAAAAGAAATAAATAAAAATACAAAACCTCCAAATCGTCTTATCAAACAACTTTAAGCATTTCTTAAATCTTGTACTTAATATACGAAACACATAATTATAAAAAAGAAACTTAATGACTTGCCGTCAAATCTTTTAAAAGTTTATTCATGCCAATATATTCAATATTATGCATACAGTATTCTATACGCGAGTCTAAAAAAAACGGGACCATCACCCAGTATATTTTTAATGCCTTATTGATGGCTTAACAAAACACCGAATAACACATGGAAAGTTCATTTTCATTCCAGCCTCGCCAATGTTACTCTACTAACAACTTTGCACTTCCGTGATGCGAGTAGTTTGGAAATAAGTTGTTTATGTAGTGGAATAATAATGCAAGATTTCATAATATTGCCACTTTTTGCGACAAGGAGGTTCTTCGCAGCGGTTCATATATATTGAAGTTGCTTACATAAGAGTTCTGGCTAAGACACCTTGAAAGGACACTGCCCTCGTATCAAATACGCCAGTCACCCTGCCGAGAGCTCATCTGCTCGTGCGGATTCTGTTCCCTGCTTTCTCAACTCAATTTGCAGAGCTTAAGGGCCCATTAGCTATATCACAATCAAATTTTATATCTAAGCAAGAAAAAGACAGTTGAGTAGGAAGGAATTTATGCACAATGCACCTTGAAATGTAGAATCTAATCTTGGAATGAAATGAAGGAATATCAACATTTATGGTTTGGCATTTCTAAAAATATATTTGAAAGATATAGGTTTCAGTATGAACACGACCTGTTAAACAATCAATTGACTTGATGCTTCATGTCAAACTACGCATATAAATCTATGTATTATTGTTTTATAAAACAATAAGTACATACGAGTAGTTTTCACATAATATTTATATATAGTTATGTTATTGCAGAGATGTCAATTCTTTTAGTATCTAGTCCACATTTAATTTCAGGGCCTCCTTCGAAAAGTGATATAGTTATTGAATCTATCTTTCTGTCATGGTAAGAAATTTAACGATTTAAAAAGTAAAATTTATTTTTAAAAGCAGTCGAAGGTTATGGTGTACAGTCCGACTACAGTTTTTCCCTAATCATTTTCCCTAATCCCTAATCATTTTCTATCTTGCTACACGTTCTTGAATTATGAAGACAAAGTAGCAACGATGTTTTTAACATTTTATGACAAAAAATATTTGCTTCAGTGTAATTGAAACTATTTGCATTGGCCAACGAGGCACAGGTTTGATTTGAAATAACTTAACTCCCCACTTGCGCGACAAGCAAAATGAAAGGTCCAAAAAACGTGCGAAGATAGTCATTTTACATTTACTGTCCAGAAGCAAATAAAGGGTTATATCAGCAATTTCTCATTACTGGAATGCTACAATAAGAACTATTATTTCATAAGTCTTCACTAAGTCATTCTCTTCAGTGTTCATTAATGACTAAACTTCACAACTCTTTTTCAAAAGTGTACTTTGCTATCCTTGTCCGTAAGCTGCCGGAACTTGATCTCAATTCCTCTCACCAGCTGAAGTATTAGCATCCCTCAAATTTCTTTCTGTTCCAAGGATCCACGGGTTACACAAGCGTTTTTCTATTATTCTTTGCTAAAGCCTCAAATAATGCATTGTTTTGTTGAGTAACCATGTATTCTCTCTATAGAGTGGCCTCTGTACTCTCCAAAACTTGCTAATCTTGGAAAATTGTAAATGCGATTTTAAATGCAAATTCAAATTGCAAATACAAATTCCGCGTTTTTTTTCTTAAGTGAATTTTTCACGAGATTCTCGAAGTAGTATTCAGATACGACGTCACGACTATAATGTTCGTAAAAGTTACTAATAAAGCAAGAACGTATGTGCTGTTTTAACACCACAAAGTTCTTCTCGTGGCAATGTGCTGTGGGCAGCGCCTGTATTTAATCGGCTGCATCTTTGTCGCCAACTCCCTTCGCGAAGCGTCCACCAGCGAGCCTTCCCATTCCACCGTTGATGGTGTATTTATGGCGCTAGAATACACTCATATGCTTACATCTTAGACCATTGTATTATTGATTAATGATTTTGGGCGCGTCATCTGGTATGGTCGTTGGTCCCACAACTGTAGTGCATGTTCTATCGCGGGAGGTGGCAGTGATCTCCCCCCACCCTGGATGGCAAGAACCGGCGCCGATCTATCCGCCGGCTTGTGGGGATTTTCTTAAACGAGGTATCTCCATCCAGGAGGCACCGCTCAGGCCGGCACAAGTTCAAGCTCCCGGCTGCCCCCCCCCTCTGTATGTGTGTAGTGTAGTGTATGTAAGTGTGAGTGTGTAAGTATGGGATGAGGATAAGTCAAGGAGAGGAAGGACAAAGAAGAGGCGCTCGGTCCTCGCCCAGGTTGTTTGGGAACTACATTGGCATTCACCTGGTATTGATCGGAGAAACCAGGGAAAACTACCGATCAGGTCAACCGGTCGCTAGAACTCTTCTCCAGCCAGCGTCTGAATTCGACCTAGCTATGTAGCTAGTATCGAAAATCTTGCCACCGTATGTACTCAAACCGCAGGACCTCTGGGTCACAGCCATTGCAGTGACATCACTTGATGCCCTGAGTCATCTAAGCCGGTAAACCATGGAATGAGAAACAAACGTATTTCATTACGAACAAACGATAATTCAAGCAATGAGATGAAAGTCTAGACTTTTTTGGTATAATGCGAGGTGAAGAACATTTTAAACATGCATTACAGCAGCGGGACGTATAATGGAAAAAACGAGGTCTTGCTTATTAAGGAGTCACATTAGTTTCTGTCATGTAAGCCACACCTATAATAAATACGTATTGTTGATGCATAGTTACAAAGTTTTAAATACGACGCAAAAGACAAGTAAAGAAAGGGGACTACTATTTACATGTTAAAAATTTTAGAAGATAATCACTTGATCATTTTCTTCCTAATAAGTGGATTTGTCTATTGAGCGTTATTTACTTCACATTTTTTCTTAGATAAAATAGTTGCTGAATTCAGTTGCAATGGTTCATGCGCTGTACGAATCCCAGTTTCTGGTTCACACACTTGCCGGGAAAATTCAGTAGTCACTCCTCAACAGCATTATTCAGACGAGGAAGCCTCATTGCACAAGTCTCACGACTTCAAAGCCAAATCCAATAGCATTGAATCGAATCGGAAAGATAAAGGATAGAGTACTCACCGCAGGGTCACTAACTATCTCCCCTTGCTTTATTATATCCGGTTGGATGTGTGTAATGTTCACACTCGAAGGCGTGCATTGACCCGGAGGGCGGTCACGTGATTATGACAATTCAACGCCGCTCGCCGCCCGCCGCGTCCCCTCCGCTCATCGCTCGCGCCGCGTATGCCCGGGCGGGGGTGGGGGCGGAGGGGTAAGAGCGGGGAGCGGAGGGGAGGGAAGACACGAGGCCTCCCGCGTGCGGAGGGCGACGCGGGGAAGACGCACGGGGGCGACTGCACTATTAATTCGAGCAATTAACCGCTATTCTAGTCCGCGGGACCATCTGCTTTCCGCAGGGGGACGCGTGAGCGAAGGGGAGCAGACGAAGGCAATGCGGAGAGTGCCGATTCTGGGAATCATGGTGATGGTGACTGATAGTGTTGGTGACAATAATGGAAATGATGATAAAAATGACGTAGAATATTGCTTGTGGGAATAATGGCGAGTGCTGATCGTGGTAATGTCAGTGTTTGTGACTGGTGGCAATGGAGATAATGATGTCTCACAATGCTGATTTTGACAATGATGGTGATAGTACCTGGGATAATGTAACACCCTACTGGATGGTAAGCCTGGGATAGTGTTGGTGACAATGACAGGAATTGTGATAATGACGCAAAAATCGTATTATGGGGATCATGGTGATAGTAATAATTATGACAACGTTGGTAACAATAATGGGAATGGTAAAAATAATGTCGCAGAATGCTGATTGTGGGAATCATGGTGATAATGGTGATTGTGATAATAGGCTATGCCAATGTGTTGGCAGAAGAGACGGCGGGAGAAATGCTGATGAATAGAGTTGTCAGTAGGAATACAAGCGCAGACGCTTGGGGACGGATATGAACATAATTGAGATTGAGCTGTGGGACGGTTGAAATAGTTACTTTTCAAGAGATTACTTTTCAAGACTGATAGTAAAATCTAATCAATAAAAACAAACTCAGTTCCCACGTGGCTGTAACTCACCAGTGAGGTACGCAGCGAGACAAGAATGAGGATATTTAAAAGAGATTTAAAAGATAAAAAGACGATTGCAATGGATGCTGAACTGCGAACGAAGGAGTATTTGTTGTTTACGAGCTACTACTTTACTACTTGTCAACTACTTAGAACATTAGACGCACACGCGTAGTGTATGTCATAACCAGGAATGGGGTGGTACTATTTTCCCTTTAAAACGCGAGATCGGCGCCGACCCACACGACGGCTTGTTGAGGGCGTCCCCCTACACGTTCCTCGTTCAGCAGGCTACCGCCCAACTCTAAACCCCAACTCATCTCTGTGGAACTGCACTGCATGTATACTGTCCGGTACTATACTACACTGTACGTCGTGTGGGTTTGTGTGTGTGTGTGTGTGTGAGTGAAAATGGAGAAGGGGACAAGGATGAGGAAGGAAAGATGTTACGCGTTCCGAAGCCCGTTTGTTACGGTGCTGATCCGCTTGATTGATTAATCGATTGATTTTTCCGGATGCGTCAAATATACTCCTTAGTTCCGTTAGTGTTGAGAAATTGTTATGCATGGAGGCGCCGTACTCCTCCCCTACTGAATAGCGAGATTCAGCGCCGAACTACATTTCGCCTTGCAGGAGAAATCTCCTTCCAGGAAACTCCCACAATTAAGCACCGCTCCACCTGGGAGAAACTCTAAAACCCTGACACCCCTCCCGATATGTGTGGTATATATATATGATTATATAGTAATATAATATATATAATAATGATATATAGTATATATGCTAACATCTGTGTGCGCTAAGCGGGAGAGGACGGACAAGGATGGAAAGAAAGATCACGCGCTGGTGGCCTGGTGTTTCAGAGAACTGCTTCCAAATAGTTGATCTAAAACCCAGGACAACTAGCGATCAGTGATAGGACCCACATTAAGACATTCTCCTCAAGACTGTATTACTTCGTACCGATAACAAGCGTGCCGAGGAATCACGCCACCGTCGGACTCGAACCCTAGTGATCCGACCGGTGAGTCAAGTCGAATGACTGGTCAACAACGCTAACAGAGGTAACAGCCGCACACCACTCGCTTGTCGATCCTGCAACTGCGCTACGGAGAGAGGGCGTTGGCCAGGCTAGAAACAGACAGAACGAGCGTAGAAGGGGTGGGAGCAAAAGTCCGCGGGGCGGAGGCAAAGCGGGCGGGTGGAAGCCTGGGAGGGGCCGCGGAGGGGGCGGTGCCGCGCGGCACGGCGCGGGGTCGGTTCAGCGGGTTCGCGATCCGCGCGCTGCGACTGGCGCGGAGGCGAGCGGACCGCGGGGAAGGCACGGCGCTCCGCGCCTTGGGACGAATGCGCGGCGCGTGGTCGTAGGCGAGGCGAGGAGAGCGAGAGGAGAGGAGAGGAGAGGCGCAGGCCTTCGCCAACAACGAGGCGCCATTGGGAGCGCGCGGTTGAAGAGGCGAGGCGCGCCCGCCCACCCCCGCCCACCCCGCCCGGAAGGAGCGGCGCTGGAAGCGTCGTGCCGCAGCGGGCGGGAATCGGAGTGCAGCCCGCCGTAGTCGCCTCCGCCTTCCATGGCACTGTAGAGAAACCCAGCCCTCCTGCGTCGCCTTTGTATCGTCAATAGGTGCCTGTACTGCCCAGCGCTTCCTTGCATCACCCGCGCCACTGTCTCTAAATTCGTTTCCTCTTCAGTACTGTCGGTATCCGCAGCGACACCACCGCTCTCGTCTCCGACAACCACCGCTCTCGTCTCCGACACCACCGCTGCTCGTCTACCGACACCACCGCTCTCGTCTCCGACACCACCGCCTCATCGGTGTCTCCGACACCACCGCTCTTCGTCTCCGACACCACCGCTCTCGTCTCCGACACCACCGCTCTCGTCTCCGACACCACCGCTCTCGTCTCCGACACCACCGCTCTCGTCTCCGACACCACCGCCTCTCGTCTCCACTACCGCCCACATTGTGTCTCCACGCATTGACCCGTATTACCCACATCTCGGACCACGGCCAACGTCGCCGCCGTGCGCACACAATTCCGACAACCCGCCCAGCCTTTCGTCACTGTTCTACTCTTTCTTCGCCGCTCGCGGCTTCTCGACGCATCGCCTATGCGTCTGTCACCGAGCTGAGGTGGCTCTGAGCGTGGCGAGCTGACTTCGCATACGGAGGTCCGAATTCTCCCGTATGCGGCCATCCTTGACCGAGCGTTTTCGTGGTTTCCCGCGTCAATCCAGGCGACTGCTGGAATCGTGCTACTGAAAGACGCGACCAGCAAAGCTGGGGCGTTCGCTAGCCCAAATTCGTTAACTACGTGCTAATTCACGAAGTAAGCGTATTCGAGACATGGCGGGTTCTTGGATGAGTGACCGACGGAACCCCGGGAACCTTAATGCCCCCGAGCCATTCCTGCCACCCTTCATAACCTGGACCACTGCCACCTCTGCAATATCCAGCCACATCTCTGTCTGCCACTGCCTTCTCCCGCCGCAGTCACCGCTACCGCGCCCCTGCTGGGGATTCCCACACGCTCTGAAGCCTGCAGAGCCCTTCACCGCGGAAGAGGATGTGGGAACCGCCCGCCACACCCCAAGCCACCCGACCGCGCCGCCGCAGCGCCGCCGGGGCAGCCGTTCTTGCGTGCTCGCGCATCGCGGCGGACGCTCTCGCACTGGCTTTTTGCTCTCCCTCTCTCCTCCCACCCCCACTCTGGTCCTTCGCTTCTGCCATGCGGTTCTGAGGGGAGGTTGTGTGCAATGCGATAGCGGCTCACACCCTTTCATCTCTGTTAATCGGCATTCACTTTCCGACGTGACCCGTTTTTTCCGCTTCTTTGGCTCTTCGATTCGAAGTGTCTCTCTTGCTATTTCCTGTTCAGGATGTTAGAAATACTTTCGAAAGAGAGTTTAGGAACTGATAGTATTCTATCCTTAAATTCACAAGAGATTTGTTGGATGGGCATTAGTAGATTAGGAATTTCCCGGATTACTCAGAATTCCGTGCAATCAACCATACTTTTTGTTAATCGTGTCAAACTTCATTCACAGGACAGAATCAAGCGTAAATGGAGGGTGATTTCAAGTGCCGGACTTTGGCCGCGTGCTCTCTCCCCACAAAAGCTTATAATTGACAGAAGTTGTGACATAGAGGCATTAAAAGTATCTTAACTGCTTAAAGAGATACATTAACAATCCCATACCAACTGGCTTTAGGGAGGCCTCAGGGCTCTAAATAATGTCACTGCAGCGCCTCTGACCATGAGGTTGCTAGGATTCGAAACGTGAACTGTGGCAGGATTTTTCGTCACTAGCGGGATAGCTAAAACGATTTTTAGCCGCCGCTTGGAAGAATATTCTAGCGGTGGTGGTGGTGTCATGGAGTAAGCGCGCGATTTCCTTCGCCAACAAACCATGCCACGCGTGTTCAATCGCGGATTTAATAATCGTTTAGACATCTGGGGGTACTAAAAGGGCCCTCAGCCGTGGTTCGTTGTGAGCATGGCCTCGCTTTGCCACAGCGCAACCCGGTTCGATTTCCCGGCCGAAGCCAAATTATTAACTGGTTTACTTAAGAAATTGTCCAGCATCTGATTGGTGTGTGGACGATGAAAAAAGCCTACCCTAGGTTTATGAGGACCAGTAGATACGGTGAGGGATGTTCTTCGTGCTAACCACACGAAACCCCTTTATCCCATGGCCGTGGCCCATATCCCATATCGGGGCTGTTGAGACCACGACAGTGCCACACGACAAGTGCACGAAGAATACGACCCAGTGCCACAAAAAATTATATATATATATATATATATATATATATATAATATATATTATATATATACACATACATACATATCTGAATTTACCTTTAAAACCAAACACACCACTTTACCGGTTGCAAAAAGGTAAAATATCTGTATGAGACTGCAAGGAAGAAATTGAGAAAATATGTTTTCTATAAGCATGTAATGTATGTGGGAGAAGTATTTTCTGCGCACCAGAATTCCTACACCAAAGCATGGTTGAAACATTTGAAAACATTTTTTGCCTCTTGTAATAACCGACTAATACTGTTTTGCATCGGTAAACGAACTACAGGTTTCATATAGTGTTGCTCACATAATAGAAATCCACACAGCCCTGTTCTACCCCTACCACAGCTAGCAAACGGAGAGCTCAAGCACGTACGCTTAATGAAGTTACATTTGTGTCTAGATGTGAAACAAGGGGTCATCTCAGCTTTCAGTGAATGGACCAGGGACATTGGAGGAAAACCTTGATCAAATTGAAGGTCATTGACGGAGAAGTTGAAGTATAATACTTGTTACAGACATATTTTGTCCTTATTTATTATGTAAAATTATACCCTACAAATGTTCACTAGTACATTCAATATTATTGAAATAAATATTACTTTCGTTTTTGATGGTCCCTATAGCCTCTAATTGTATAGAAAGTGTTACGCAGGAAAAATATTTTACTTGGCACTTAAAATTACAGTATATATAATTGGTTTAAAAGATACATTTTCTTACCTTTTGTATATCTGAACACTTGTAATAATACATTACGCTATGTGTGTCAAATGTGTAACTTTGCTTTCGAGTGAAAAGTTGAACGACCTGATGGTAAAAGCCAAGTTCATAATATTCTAAAACGCAGTCTGCCTTGTGTGATGCGCAACTTTTCACTCAACAGAAATACATGAAAGTATTAATGTCCTCGTAAGAATGGCAACAAAATTAGAAAACCTACCCTTGTACAAGTGACAAATGACTGAGAATGTCATTTGTAATGGCGTTGAAAAATAAGCACCAAGTAGCATCCAAGTTGCAAGACTAAACATCTATTGATGTGGGGTTTTGAAAAAACATTAAATCGATATTTAATTCAGTGATTTAATTTAGTTATTCAATGGTGTATGGAACTCAAAATTCCGACATATCATTTTCTACAAGTTTATTACAAGCGAGCACTTTAAAAGAAAAGAAAGTTCTCACTTCCCGATCTTTATATCTTCCACATTTTGAAAAGTTGAATCATTAATATTAATAAGCACATGAAAGGTAGCGATTAAAGAACGAGCCAAACTTTAAAGAATTTTACATAAAAAATCGATAAAATTCTTCAAAAATTACAGTCCTTTCTTCAATAGCTTCCACACTTCTCTTTTACCAAATGTTTTCGCAATCCTCTTTCCACTCTCCTACGTTTCCGTTCGGAAGACCCTTGGGGAGTAGCATCGGAGGAGGAAGGTTGGCTCCTTTAATGACAAAATTGACACTGTCCTTGCTCCTCGGGGGTGTCATTAGTCTAAAAAAGGAGCAACGGGAAGATTTCCGTGTCCCGTTGTTAGGGGGGTCGCTGAAAGGGCGGCTTGTGGCCGAAGCGGCAGACTGTCGACTGG
>BOPP01000039.1:5192684-5219759 GCA_017312745.1 Gryllus bimaculatus | reverse complement strand
GCACAACGCCATGGGCACAACGCCATGGGCACAACGCCATGAGTACAACGCCATGAGTACAACACCATGAGCACGATGCCATGAGTAACTGTGAAATTACTCCAGTGCGTAGCCAGTTCGTAAGCATGGGTCTGTCTGCAAAAAATTATAAGGACCACAGCGTCATGAGCACAACGCCATGAGGGCAACTCAATGTGACCAATGTAATGGAAACTACAAAATCGGAACAATAAAAGGTTGATTAATTCATATACAGACGCAGTATGTTCTTAGGCCCCCCGCTGAAAAGGACTCAATCAACATCTTTTACCACTCTTCAAATAAGTTATAGTAAATATTGTAAGTAAATATTAAATACATTTAACACCATTTTTCGTTTGAAAGTTGATAATTTTCTTAGTTTTGTTACATAGCATCAATATTTGAATTTTATTTGGCCTCCGACTTCGGTCTTGCTTAGAGCTCTTTATCGTGTCAATCCAGCCATGGGAACAACGCAATTACCAACGAGATAAGATACACCGCGGTAGGCAGAAACCGAGGGGGGCAAGTGATACGATGGAATGGAACGACAGCGTTGGCCAGTAGGCGCTAGTCCACGGCCGCGGCGGCAGGAGGTGAACGGGGGCTGCGAGCAGAGGGCGCCGTGTTGTGGCGGCGGTGCTGGTAGCGGTGGCGGGAGGACAGGTCCGAAGGACGCAGCCATCATTATTGCGGCCTTGTGGGGCGACCCATTGCAGGGGACGGGGGCAGCGGCGCGTTTGAGGGCTCTGAATGTTTGCGGTCGCGGTGTAGCGGGTCGTCGGCGTTCCTTGTTTTTGGTTTCTCTTTTTACGTGTTACTCCGGGAGTGCTCGGTGGCTTCGAGGAGACGGGTCCTCGAGGGACCACTGCGACGGGGGGGGGGAGGGCAGAAGAAGCAGGGTACGGAGGGAATGTGTTAGAATCTTCGACACGTGGTTGCTAAGACCAGAAATTAGAAATGTAAGACGGCATTAGATTATGTTTTCACTCTGGATTTACAGTTCTGAAAATGTAACTTATTTTAGAAAATAATAATTTACTGATGTGAAACCAAAAACTGATATAATTGCAAAAAAAATATTTTAATCGTACTTCGTCGATGTTTTATAAAATTCTGCAAAATTGGTTTCGAAGTATTTTAATTGATTTGTTAATATGAGCAACACTGGTAGATTATAATGATTTTAAATTTCCAATATCTCATTATCTCGCATTTTTAAAATTGTAAATTGGGGTGGCTTCGTGTCTTGAGCATGTGACATTAGGACAGATTAATCTCTTAGTTTAGATATCGCAATAGCCACTGTAAATTAAATTAAATACTGAATTCATTGCAAATCCACCCACAAAAACAAACGTCAATATATTCATTGTGGTGCTGAGTTCTCTTTTGTATATACCGCATTTTTCTGCCTACCATATTTTCACCTAACACCTGTTGTAAGGTTTCATGGGGACATTGCAACCACCTTGTGTACAGTGCTTGGTAGTTACGTCTGATAGTCTTGAAAGAACTTTGTTTCCTTGGAAATAATTTCTGTTATAGCTGTCCGTTGATACTTTACGTAATTTAATCGGTGTGTTATTATTAGAGGATTTATTATTGAATTGTTTAATATTTGCGGCGTTATTTGTGAACTTTTTTTACATTTATTAAGAAATTAAAAGCATACGGGGAACATACTATCAGAAGAGTTACCACTGATGAATTGGCTTCTCTGGACCCTCAAAAATGAAATCCAAAAGTGAGATCAGAAATTAATCGAGAAATGGGAAGAACTTGATTGCAGTCTTTTTTGCTGAAAGTAAAGGCAGTGTTTTCATATCAGAAGAGTCTGAAATCTATAGTCCTGCAACATGTAAGGTGAAAAAGAAACACTCCTTGAAAAAAACTTCAATCCCGATTTCAGAGTTTGGGATTTGGTATTAATAAATATGAGGAATTAAAGTAGAGCCAGATCACTAAAATTTCTTATAGGAAATATCATTGATATAATTTTCTCTACTATTCTTACTCAATTGCTCTCGCGGCTCAGCTATTGGTCAACGTGCTCGCTTTCAATGACGCAACCCCCTATTCGATTCCCAGTCGAGCAAGATTATAGTGTGCGTTTTCCATGCAATGTCCCAGTACATGATGCTGTCTGATGATGAAAAAACTCACTTCTCGGCATGAGAAGACCAGATTATCGCGTAGGGTTTTCTTTGCGAACCACACGTACCCTTTTACCCATGGCCGCAAGGCCGGGACGCTGCTGGTAGGCCCTGGCCCGTTTGCGGGCTGTCGTGCCAGTATAGACATACGGATCCTTACTCAATTATCCTTTCGTAAACAAATAATCAAGAACGTCTTTTTTCTAGATGTGAAACTTTTTTAAAATATGTTCGATAATAAGGGTGATAATACAACAAAATATTAATAATTTGTACCGATGTGACCGCAATTTACGGTAGTATCCTTCCAATGCAATGAGAAAGAACTATTAACTAATGAATTCAAAACTTTCGTAAATAACGAGTACGTTTCCAAACAGAAAATAGCATTGTCAATTGTTCTAGAACTTGCCAATATTTTTCGTCAACCTCCCTCGAGCCTGAAGCATAATGTTCCACCTGCTCTACATTTTTCAATTTTCATTCATAATTAGGTTAAAAGGCAACTAAAACACTGTTTTAAAGTTACAATCAGAATGGCAAAGATGCAAAGGCCATGCCAAGTACTGTCGATGAAAAAAAAAAAAAGAGGACGATGGTCATTAAGTAAAAGGAGTGTAACTTTCGTAAAACGAATCTCGGGGAAGACATCTTGTTTCCTGTTCTCACGCAAGAGGTCTTTTTGCAGGAAGGAAGGATTAATTTACAGTCGGGCGGACGAGAAAGGTAGATATTAGTCGTTCCCTTTTAAAGATAGTTTCTGTAAATTAGATTATCGTCCTCTGGAGACGTATGTATTACCGAGGAAAGATTCATTGCTAATTAAATATTTTATATTTGAATGGCAATAAAACGCTTTAATGGTCTGGTCAATTATGGAAGTGCATAACTGCGTTATTCAACAAGATTTAAATTATAATGACTATATGAAAATGATTTGAGATCATTGACTAACATAAAGTTGCATTATCTGTTTTCTTTCGTATTAGATTTGTTTTAATAAACACAAGTTGGCAAGTTATGTAGAACTTCTGAAAATTAGTTTTGAATTTGTTTCTAATTAACGACTTCCAAAATTATAGTGTTTTTCCTTCAATTCACGCAGATTTAATTGCGATGAGTGACTAATGTTTAAACAGTCACACTGATAAATGAATATACAATTTTAAATTTAATATCATCATTTCAATATTATGTATATATATATATAATAAAAATTATTTTTTTCAATATTATATGATATTCAACTCATCACACAGTAATAATTCATAAAATTCAATTAATGTTGTATGTGCATGCGCAAGTGTGTGTGTGAGTATGAGAGAGAGAGAGAGGGAGAGAGAGGGAGAGAGAGGGAGAGAGAGAGAGAGAGAGAGAGAGAGAGAGAGAGAGAGAGAGAGAGAGAGAGATCATTAGAATAACAAACCAAGTCGGAAAATCTTAATTTCAAACACAACGTTTACGTAATTGCATAAACCGTATGCGCCAGCGTCCAACTGTCGTGGCCAAATAGTTTAAATGAGACGGCAGCGAAAGCTGCAGCTCCAGATTGAACTGTAGTTTAGAAGTCTCAACAAACAACGTCGGGAATCCATGCATTTTTGTATATTATAACTAAATGTGTAGTAGTTTACTAAATTACTTTGAGACATATTCAGGATGTAGACAGACTCACAGACAGAATTAGAGACAATTACAGTATTTTGTGAACTGTTTCTTTCTCACGTACACTTATTTATAATAGCACCGTTGCAGGTTATTAATTTAATAATCTTACAATGCTTTATTCCATATGTATTCGGAAGGCACAATTATGTTCATTGTTGGGTATAGCTTTAGCCATGAAAACGCTTCTATTTCACAATTTTTCGAAATTATACAGACATTTGTTCCATTATGATACGGTTTTATACGACTTTGATAATTGATCAAATATAATTTCATGTACTTTCTATTACTCTGGAAATTCAATAAACAAGATATCACTTCGAAACCTTGTCATACTACGTACTGTCTAGGCAACGGGTACCTCCAAAACTTTTGATTGACTACTAAGTCTAACTTTCCTTAAAGTTGACTAGGTACATTGTCCATTCTAGTTAGTTCCTTAAACAATTAATTGCTTTGAATCATAATATATAAAGACCTAAGCACTGAACATCTGGTACCGATTTTGAGGTTCTCAAACGCCGTACAGACGTAAAAAAGGGATCATTTGAAAGCTTTGGAAGCAGATCATTCTTCAAACTGGTTCCCCATCCCCTACAAACTGATGGGGATTGAGAGAGACCTCTCTAAAGCTTGGAACCAAAAACCATCTACCGATGGTTTCTGTGCTCACTATGAATTTTTGTAAGTCTTTTTCACAAAAAATGTGTTTAATGATATTACTCTATGTAATATCAACTTAAGGTTTTAAAAACTGTAAATACAAAATAAACGTTTTTTTAGTTTCTTATTTCAATATTTCATTTAATTCAATATTCAATAACGTTTTTGTTTCATTTCTTCATAGAATGTCCTTGCCACAGAGAGATATTGTACCTGGTCCAGTAAAAAAATAATTATACATTGCTTTCTTTAACTCAAATTCATTTTTTTACCATTCAGTCTCGGATTTCACGATTTTGTCTTATTACGTTTTGGATTGGCTATTTTACTAACGGCTGTATGAAAATTAAAATTGATTTGGAAACAAGCACGACAATAAGTTTTTATGAGAAAGTAAGTGATTGCATAACTTCAAGAGATTTAATAAAATATGAAAGTAGTTCAGCTCTTCCGCGTACTTACTCATCTTCTAGTTTCCAAATTGTATGTGAATGCCTCCTTGCATATAAAACAGTAAAATGGAGACATTGTGTTTCATTGTGAAAGAATTTAATGAAATCAGTTCAGGAGGAAAAATTAAAAAGTAAGCGTCTGGTACAGTGGTGTCCGGAACAAATTCATCGAAGAATGAAATTTAAAAAAATAATAATAATAAAAACTAGCTCTGAAAAATTCCCGAAACCATCACAGTACTATTATTTACTTTAATGACTATTCTGGATATCTTCTAACTCCTACGGACTTCTGACCAGTTACATCCAATATAATCGAGAGTTTACTTGAGTGCGTGCAATTGTTTAAGTATATGATACCTACAACGCTATTGTTTCATAGGTTCGCCATAATCTCACTTGCCTCACTTTCCCACAGGCGATTTGTACTACTGTCTATTGTGGCGGCGTGAAAGTAAACACACAGACAATTAAAAAGTATATAGAGTTTTATTTACAAAATGTACAAATGTATAGAACTACCCCGTACACACTTTCCAGTATTTCCCGACCGCCAGCCGTGACCGAACCATCAAGTGGATAAACCACATTTACATGAAAGGCCCCACCTCGAGTGCACGCTCCTACCGCGCCATTCATGTGACCTTCGTCACCCGTGCAACGCACGAATACGCACATGCCTGGGCGTGCATTTTGCGCTAAGCGTCTTCCGCGCCCTCCTCCAACGCAGTACAGCCAACGTGACGCTACACTACGCTCGCACTCTGGCTAGAACCGACGCCGACACCCCTCTCCGCACATAACACGTCGTTTCTCTTCATTGAACATCTGTGAGCACTTGCTCCTGCGTAGACCAAGTCGGAATACAAGTTGCCAGAGCACATAAAGCATCCGATGGAAATATGTCAATTTTCTCTCAATATGACTGGCACGGCAGGTGTGTTCACGTTCGTAAAGCTGTAAGTTAACGATATGTGTAAGACTTCCGAATTTTGAAAAGAATACAACGAACGTAATTTTACTTTTCAATAAAATTTTCTAATCCTTACATTATCATTATTCCAAAGGACTTCTTTCCATTTTCTATTACACACAGTTTAAGGATGAGACGGTATGTATTAAACGATCAGAGATTTTTGGGGAAACAAAAATATGAAAGAGAATGTTTCTGTTGGTGAAATGAAAGTGACAGAACTAAAACCATAATCTACCTTACGCTATATCTAACGTATATTTAATTAAAGGGCGCTCAATGGAAATGGCGATGTACTAAATGTTGAGGCATCAAAGCAACCTTCTGAAAACTCTTCGACGCCCATTTTTATTTTTCTTAAGGTAAGTTTTAATCCCATATATCGGAATATTCAAGGCTACCTCTGTTGCACCTACACTGGTTGGGTTTCGAGATCTGGAAGTGGTTTATGTACGACAGTATCGTAATAGCAGGTTACATAAAAGTGCATTATTGAAGTAAATTCATTGCATATACATAACTAATTACAGTAACAACATTGAAAAGATCTTTAAGAACAGAATATGAAATGTGCAATTTCAGATAAAACATTAAACTAATAATATTATGGTCGTGAACGGTAAGATACTGGAGGATGCTGGATGCACACCTTTAGACATCATGAAAATGAACGAAATGAAATGTAGAAGTAACTCGTTTTTCTGTCAAAATAAAGTGGAGTCTTCACGTGCGAGAACAAGGAAACAATTGTTTCCCATGCAAAAGGGTTGTAGGAGTTGTAATTGAAATGTATGAATTATTAACAGATCAAATGACATGATTATGAGGACATTATTGCGTATTTATGTAAGATGTTAACTCGTGAAAAGGGATTAATTTAAGTTCACAATTAAATACATTATGTCAACATTATATTTATGTTTTTCTTAGCATGATGAATAATGAAAATAGAATAATAAAAAATATATAGGATATTTTGAATCCTAGTAACAAAACTAAATCAACGTGGAATAACGTAAAGAATACGATCATATTGTCTTGATACATTGTAGAGAGTGCTGTTTTAAAGGATAATGACACAGATGCAAGTAATCATGTAAATGTTGCAAATTTCTTTTCACTTAACTCACGAAGGGACTAAAACCACAAAATTCAATATCAGAGCTTACCAACAAAGTTTCGACACGATGTTTATTTCCGATACTTCGAGAGAAATCCTCAGAATAGTCAGTCATATTAATATAAAACATTTCCTGTAAATTCACATAGATCACAAAACATACATTCTCGCCTACTACATATGTAACAAAGATAAAGTATTCTAACGCTCTAGCGGAAAGTGGAGATTTTTTTACATTCAAGTGACGAGGTTTCTTGCTGTATGGAATGTTGTTGAATGTTGTGTTTTTATTGATGTACTATTTTTAAAAGAATTAGATTTGTACGAATATTTCTATAGATTCCCAGATATGATATTTAAATGATACGGTATGATTTTAACTTAATTTTTGTAGACTTACAAGTTCATAGACTTTTCTGCAGATTCGTAATCGCCTATAGCAAGGAGCTCTTTTGAAGTAATCAAGGCAAGTTTGTGGAAATTATACTTGTTTGTATAATACTCTGCCAATGATAAAACACTTGTGATTTAATATTTGTTTGTTTGGTACATGTGTAAGAAATTATTTTTACATTTGTTTGTTTGGTACACATGTAAGATCCGCTTTTCATGCACTGCGATTCGTAGAGATTCTATAAGTGATGGCTGAGATATGTTAATATGGACAAAGTGCTGTATTATACAACAGTTACTAATGTGACAAATAACGTGCTGATGGAACACCATTTGTTAATGTTATTTTATTTTATATAATTTAGACGTTTTAAACATTCGAACATTGCCCTCTACTGTGTAATAGTGGTCTGGTAAACAAAGGAAGTAAACCTTTTTTTCAACTTGTGGGTGTTTTATGGCTTCTAAATCATAAATTAAAGCCACAAATCGCACGATGCAGATGAAAATGCAAAATAAACATGCGTAAAAATCACATTAATTTAATCCTTTAATAGGCCATTAATTTGAATTGAATGTGGTAATTGTATTCAGTGTGAATTGTTTTATTTTTATTTTCACAATTAACACATTCTTAATATTATTGTGTGCACCCATTATTTGTATTTCAAATATTGGACTCTGAAGACAATGACATTAAATACGAATTCTGATTTTGCGTTTGATAGCATTTTTAAAATTATAAGAAATTATAATTTAGCATCCAGAAGATTAATGTAAGTACCTGGTTTAGCTTACAATCGATTTTAACGATAACCAACGACACAAAGATGGTCAAATTATGTGATTGACGGCCCATATTGTCAATTTTTTTTCATTTTATACAAAGCGATTGGTTTATGAGAAAAAGGTCACCGATTGTTGATATCTCCATTGAAAGGTTTGTTAAACGTTGGATTTGACTTGGTGAGAAGAGTGGGGAATGTGTCATTGAGAGTGCATGTGTCAGCATTTGCGTAAACGAGCGTGTGCGGGCACATGCTAATTCGAGCGTGCGTGTGTATCTGTCCGCTCGCATTTATTTAGTATTTATATCAATCTCGATGTACAGTAAACATCGTAAGTTGATAGCTTTCAGAACAAGCCACTTAAAGAAAATTTGCACTCGACGCCCATTACCTCATTACCTCTTTACCGGTTCCACGCAGACTGGACAGTTTTGGATATCTAAACATAGCCATAACTGCAGTACAAGTTAATTCGATCAAGAAAAGATTACTTACAAGTGGTATCGATGTTTGGAAAACGCAAAATTAAAGGAAACTCGACGTAAGGTGCCCTTTTTCCCCATCAGTTCCCACATGCGTATTGGGGAGAAATCGTGGCCTTGCGTTTTGGGGAGAAACGGGTAAAAGAATCGCATGAATCGCTGGCCTAACAAGCATTCTGACTGACCAGGAACTGGCAAGTTACTTCGTCCCACAGTCGATGACAAGCGCGATTCGAGCACTCGATTATTGATTATTTCGCGTTTCTCTGCGCGTCAATTGCTAAGGTCACTTGTCTCGCAAGTGTTGTACATGTTTTTTCGACAGGAGCTAGCGATGAGCTTCCCCCACTGGATGGTAAGATCTAGCGCCGACCTACACGTCGACAGGCGCGAGTTTCCTTCAACCAGATATCACTTATCAGGTAGGCAACGCACCAGCCGGGCCGAGCTCTAGGCTTCGCATTGGTATCCCGACATATGTGGTAGAGTAGTACATGTATGTGTATATGTGTGTAAGAGGTGAGGATAGGACAAGGAAGAGGAGGGAAAGATCGCGCGGTCCTTTGTCCGTTATTTATATTACTGCTCCGGCAATCGCCTGGTGTTGAACAGAGAAAGTACGGTAAGTAATTTACCGATCAGAAAAACCGGTCGTTAGAATTCTCTAGACAGCAACAGAATTCGACCTAGCTACGAGTATCAAGCTAATGTTGAAAATTCTGTCACCGTCGGGGCTCGAACCCTAGGTCCTCCTGGTTAGAGGCCTGCCGGGAGATGAGTTGATGCCTTGGCCACATAAGCAATTCGTTACTCTATAATTTTCAAAAATTGTAAAAGTTTAAATTTTGATCCTCTTGTACAATTACATTATTGATGATAACCATTTTTTCTTCAAATGCAATTTGTTCCCCACAACGAGTCCTTATTCTTCTTTATATCGTGTACATGCATAAAAGCAGCTAATTAATTTTTCATAAACATAGATATTTTAATGTTTTAATGTACTTCTCGCCGGTGACTTGGGTTCGGGTCCCGACGAATGTGAACAGTCGATACTACCGAAGTGGGTGTGTCGGATAATGCTACTGCCAGGTTGAAAGTTAATTGATTAATAGATTACGAATTTTACTCTAAACAATTCCAAATGCTTGCTGAAAAAATTAAAATATAGGCCCACGAGAGGCGCGCTTCTCTGCATCCGCATTTTGTAGCCATCCCCGACCTTACAGTTGGACGAAAGGACTGATCTCACATTTTCAGATGATCAACTCCCCATTATTCAAACCCACCCCGGATGCAGTAGGTGTGTGTCAACCCAGGATTCAAAGTAGACTGCAGCGCCACCAAAAAGAATAAGAAACGAGAATTGCATGGAAATATATGACCTTCAGGTAAATGTGTTTTAATAAAAAATACCCATTCGAAATTGGAAAGACTTAAACGGTGCCCCAAGCCAAATAAACATAGACTTGCAGCACTCACGTGGATGACATTTACATATTACTTTTTTCTAATTAATTATATGCAAGAAGAAGTTCGAGGAGAAACGTGGTATTATTTTTACTCTCTTCATCTGTCCTCCGCACATTCAAAAGATGTGAATCCAACGCAACACACAAGTGCCGCCCTAGTCCACCCCTTGAGAACAATTCGCTTCGTAGACCCATTACTTTGTCCCTCCTTTCCGACCCCGCAGGTCCGCGCAGTCTGGATATTTGCAGCCCCGACCAGCTGCCGGGCGTTTCCAGGGGAGCTGCGAGCGCAGCGCCGAAGGCCGGTCGTATGCAAAGCCTGCGCGTAAATGAGCGGTTTTCTCCCGGCCGGGCCGCTGCCCGTCCTCCGGGCGCGCGGGAAGGCGGGTGCTGCCGAAATCCGCGGCCTTGGCTCCTCCGCCGCGGCGGCCTCGGGCCCACGCCACGCCACGCCGCGACTCCGCCCCCCGCGCACGGAAAGCGTGCCGCGGCGGCGGCGGCAGCGGCTGCGGCGGCGGCGACTCCACGGGCATCGCGGGTCCCGCCCGCCCAGCTACGCTGCGAAATCGCAGTGGAAATACAACGCTCGAAACTGAAAGGGATTTGGACAGCGGTCGGGGAAGTTTGAGTGTCGACAGGGCCTGTTGGGTGATAGGTATCGGTGAAGTGGTGCTAACAGTTGAAACTGACTGCGAAATCACAGTGGAAGTGCCTAAATAATTGGAAATTGAAAGAAGTTATGGATTTCATACTTCTCAGTCGACATACTTAAAATTAAAGAAAGAAGTGTTCTATAAAATTACAGTTGGAATAAGGTGTTAGCAATGGAAAGAACATTGAGAATTTGGGAGGAAGTTCGGGGCTTTGACTGCCACTAAAACACAATTGTTTCTGATAATATGGTTCTAAACAAAGATTTGAATCATGGAATTGAAGTCAGAATAAAACGAATGGAACTGAAATAGTTTTCGAGATGGACCACTGAATTATTGGGGGTCATCAGCCCCTGTAGAGTGATAGATATCGGCAAGAAGGTGATGAAGATTCTGATTGCGTAATATCAGTGGAAATGTGTTGAACATCGACTGAAAACTTGGTTTGAACAATACCTGATCTACAGACAGCACGAGTGGATGAAGTTGCAGTTGCAAAAACATAATCCCCCCAAATATTTCTGAATTGTTTGAAATTTTGGGATTCTGACGGCCGTTAGAGGCAATTTCGCCAATATGTATCTAAACAGATATAAACCATGAAAACGCAACCTGTATACAACGGTCAGAATTGACAGTTTTGGAGAGCGGCCAGCGAATTTTCCGTCTCCCCAGCGCCTGTTGGTTCGATATCGACAAGGATCAACTGTTAAAATGTCTACGTAACACTAGCAAGTAAGGGAATTTTGGAAGCTTCAATTTTTTGTCAATTCACTTCTCAAACTAAGAAATTGGAGTGGAATACATCCAAATCAGCTGTCGCTTTCGGACAGTTTGATAACAGTTCTAGCATGATTAGGCGAGAGGTTTCGACAACAGGCTGCCTACAGAAGAAGAGACCGCCATATTGCAGGTGGAACGCCTTCATTGCTTACACACTCCATCTAATTCTACCACACCCTAACTTAGATCTCTCACCTCAGCCCTATTAAACTCTACGAAAATCTTCCTCACGGAACTAGAATCAAAACCCGATTTCCATTCGACGTTTGTCTCGTCAAAATCGGTAACGTAAATTGTTAAAAGAGTATTCTCAATAGAATTTCTCATCCTTTATAGAATTAAAATATTTTAAGTAGTGTTATGCATAGTTCTATGTCATACTAAACTTCGTAAATCCAATCAAAACAGTATTTCTTTAAAAATCGTAACAGCAGAAATTAATTCGATCCAGTCAGAGAAATTTTGGAGAAACGACATAGAATCCCACACATCGGAGAATTGATAGAGATGCTCATATATATTCCACCATGATGAGTGTAATCAAATGCGCCTGTATAATGTCAGATAGTGTACAACTTGGTAACTAAAATAATCAGATTTCGGTGTCACGGTTCGACACAATACAATAAAGAATTCAATAGTATCCTCGATTCTAAAATCATTGGGGACCTTGACTTCCAATCCTAAAAAAAATCTAGGACTTAGGACAGAGAAACGAAATAAAAAGACCGAGAAAAAATGTTTTATACTAAAAGAAATGTACAAACATTTTTTCAGCTGTGTTTTGTGATACAAACCGAAGGAGGTGATTGTGAAATATTCGAAATTATATATTACTGACTATGGGACGATTGGATCAATGGCGCACAATTCAGGTCTCCGAAACATCTGAACTTGTTTTTCATCAAATAGGTAGACTACAAGACCACTGATAATATATTTGCTACCAGAATAATTTTTTACTTTGTTAACTTTTTTAAGATAATTTAGAAAATCCTGTGATAGATACAGAGTGAATATACATACGTGTTACACATTTCAGGAGCATATAGATGAATCAAAGATGATCACTCTAGCCAATGAAGATGTGGTGGGACGTATTAAACAGCTCCCTAATAATCCCATAAAACATTCAATCACAGGGAATAATTTTGCTTGATATATAGCGTTGAAAAACTGCAATGTGGTACAATGTATAATACTGTTTCCCAAAATGATCCAATTTTTGGTAGGTTTTTTTAAAATTCTTTTTTACGAAATTGAGAATAGTAACTTAGATGACATCATTATGAGTTATACATTGTTTGACTCTTTTATGTGTAGTATTTTTACTTTAAAATATTTTTCCTTGCGTGAAATGTGATATAAAATGTGCTTAAATTTCAACATACTCGCTTTGCGTCGCTATGCAACCCGGAACACCCGTTTTGCACATCGAACGTGCATCGAACATGCATATCGAAGATGCATGCGAATAGGTAATCAGCACATCGAGCATACATTACCCTCAAACAATGCGTCGAAGGACCTTACACACACACACACACACACACACACACATACATACACACACACACCCACAGACACACACGCGCGCAAAAAATTCAATATGTAGAACTACCAAAGATCGAAATGATTAATTATAATTTGATGGAGATAGACAATTCTGGGTTCCTCACTCTGTAGTGCAGGTGGCTGGAGACGTGCCAAATTTTGAATTCTGTGAAATTAACTTTTTTATATTTTGTGGGATTTTATCGCACCGGTCTAAAAATCTCTTTTGTTAATAAACGTTCAGCAATATTAGAATTTTTGCTCAGCAGAGTTTCAGACGGACATGAGGTAGCGCACAGAACAGGACCGGACCTCACATAAAGTAAAAAGTCCCCAGAATGATTTATAGAACTGCCCATGATATCGTTACTTCAAACACAAACCAACAAGTTTACACCTTCCCAACTTTTGAAGCAACACGCGCTTTAATCCATCTATAAAACAATTCTCCAGCCGCAATCCCCCCGACAGCTATGCGGGCTTCGGTGTCGGCGTTGCCTCGGTGTCTTTCAGAGCACGCGCCTCGCCCGCGCGCCGCCTCCGCCACGCCTCGCCACTGGCCGAAAGGAGTGCATGGCGGCAGAGAGCGGCGCGCGGAGGCTCGGCCGGTGGAGCGCTCTGGTGGCGGCGCTGGGAAGCGAGCGCACGCCGCGCCTCCCGCACTCGCCGCTGCAGCAGGCCGCTCGGCGCTGCGCCTCGCCGCCGGGCACTCCGCGCCCGCCTGCCAGGCTCCCCTTTGTTTGGAATGGTGGGCGGAGGAGCGACTCGCAGGATTTGGCCCTTTAAGCTTTAAAAATTATCGCCTTTCTTTGTGTAGATACATTTGGAACAGAATAGACTGACTTTTTTCTCAACATTTGAACCGTCGAGTAATTTGGATAAATTGCAAACATTAACAAACAATTTCATAAATTGGAAGACTATATTCAGCTGATATTCTAATTGAACATGCTTTTCATAACATTATTAATTAGAATGTTAAAACGTTGCATTTCGATAACCCAAAATGATAAATTGTACGGATTTCAAAGAAATTAACAATTTTTTTCTAATAGAATTCTAAAATCTGCACTGAAGTTCGAAGTGAAACTTGAAGACTAAAACGTGCACTGTATTTATCGATAAATAGGCAAGAAAGCTCTTTGCATCTACGACCCTAAATTAAGTCTGCCGTGTAGTTTTCAAACCATCGAATATCCCCTGGAATTGACAATCAAAACAATGTATGTACATGAAAATATAATGTAATACGTTTTTTATGTGATATGTGCAAGTTCACTAAGTACAGATTGATATGTAAGACCGTTGCAAGTGAATAAGCAAGCCGTGTTTTCACCAGCTCCTCAAAGAGGTGGCATTTTTGCATTACAATCAAATTTTCGATATTCAAATACATTTGATATGCATTCTATTTTTATTTGTCTAATTGCAATCATAAATGCACTTAAATTAACAGCCAACCAGTAACGCGGGAAAAAGGGGCGCAAATTTTCTACGAGGTTCTTACCCGACCTGCCACGCAGGCTCCATATTCGTGAAGTATAGGTAATGACAAACAGCTCGCCAGCGGAGAGAAGTGAAGAGATAGTAAGGTGGTATATTGTTAGTCGACTAGAAAAGGAAATACTTCTCTACCTGGTGCCTCCAGGAACAGCATTTCCAGTCTCATTGCGAATTTATGGACAGAGGATAAGATTGGTATGATTCCACTTTGTGTGAAATTATTTCATAGTGGCAAATTCGTTTATGGTTTATTTATTACAAAAGAATAGTCGCACGAATATACATTCAGTGAATTATTTCCACGTGAATCCATTTTATACAGTAGTTAGTAGAGTAGAGAGAAATCAAAAGCTTCGGTGGCGATATGATGTCGTAAAATCGTTCATATTGGTCAAAATAAAAGAAAATCTTTCCGGAAAACTATTTCTACATGTTACGATAAATAGATATGAAAATGTGGTTGAAGAGTAAAAATCACTCTTTTTTCTATTTCTTTTATGTTGTTTTGTTGGCGGGGCCCAACAGGCAAAACACGCAGTGCAGCATCTTCATAACCACTGTAAACAGCGTGAGGCATCTATTTTACATAGAAAGAACAAAGCTTGGTTACAATTGGTGATGTTAATAATACATGTCAAACAGAGATCCCGTATATAAATTTAAAAAATCAAAAGAAAATTCCAAAAGAAGGTAGGTTTTACCATTTTAATCAATTGTATTATTCTTTATAAGTCGTTTGGTTGGCGGTGAGTCCAGTGTCTCAGAGATTTTTCGTGAACTTACAAATTATAGAAATAATGATTTCGAAGAAAATTCACCTTGCGTTATTATGTAGTACATATAGAATAATTCAGGTAGATATGCATTCGTTATTTGTAAGACCGGGTACCATATGAACCTGCTTTGACATCTCCATCTCCCCCAATATGCGTTGCGATTTCCACCGAGAGGCCAGGGTGTGAGTTTCCGGCCCTACTAGACTCCTTGGCTGCTGTTCGCTCAATGCAGCCGATCCTATGAGTATCGGAAGCCATGTAGTGTCGCAATATTGTGCATCTTCGAGCAAGCAGCGCGATGTAGGGTCAGTTAGCGGACACGTCTTGATCGGTCTCGCTTCATTGTTAATGTTTTGAAAATCCCGAACTTTTGAGAGGACAAGATACGGAATATGTCAACTCTTTACTCGTAATATGTAAACTCATTCTACGATCACGTGCTAATCGCATCGAAACATTTTTTCTGTTTCTAGTTTGGCATCGAATTTACGACCCTGGAGGTTGTTGATACCAAGTTAGTTTACAAGCCAGATTGTAAACTCAGGAGACCCGGTCGCAATATTCACTGGTACTCTCTGTGCGTGCACAGGGTATATTAATGAGAACAATGACTTCTTTTGAACGATTTTCAATTTTTTATTAAAATATATACCAGTAACTTACTTATGAGTAAACTCCTCAAATTACACAAATTAAAGGCCCTTTTCTGAAAGTAAAACGGAACGCAGTTATATTATTTGATCACATAAAATCTAACTTTCCCTTGATCTTTTACACATACTATGTATTAGAGTACTTGAAAAATAAATCTCCATCATTATGTAGCGAGAATTAACATTATGCTATGTTTTTATTTTATTGAGAATACCAATTGAGAATATCTACATTTCTTCGTTCGCTGCCTCTACAGCACCATAACAATCGGAACCGCTTTCATCCCTAAAATATATTTGCCTATAATTATAATCACATAAAATATAGTTTACTGCTAGACTGTTTTAGATTATCAAGTTGAATACAAGTGTTCGATCTTCATTGTATTAATAATATGAGAACTACTTCGATCTCGCCGTAAAGTGAGCAATGCAAGTCACAAATATCTAACCAACGCATTCGATTTCGTGGTCAGCACTCAACCGCGACAACAATAGTAAACACAAAAATGAATTTTAGGAAGCTACTAATAATCCCGCGCGCCATTAGTATAACTTTAATGACGCTTTGAGGATGCAAACCGATCTGGAAAGCTGTTGACTTATGTATCCAATGGTTTCGATGCGGATACTTAGAACATACACGACACATGTATTAGCATCTTTGAGCCCGACGGAGGGTTAAACGAAAACTAATGCCACACTAACGATAGTATTAAAAAATATAGGAGTTGTTACTTTTAGTTATAACTAGTGGGCGGATTTTGATGACCAAAAACCTCGCCAGCAATGATCAATAAAATGCTCTTAAAAGGTTTTTAAAATGTGATAAAAGGAAATCAAAAAGACGTAAAAAATGTGTTCAAAACCAGTTCAGATGAACAACTCAAACTGTTGGATACGTTACTGATGTAATCGAGGCTTTTTCTTTTCGTTCAAGTGGACTCAGCTTTCAAACTTTTGGATTGGACTGTTCTTTACCAGGAAATCGCTGCCTTTACTTATCCCGAAATCGGCTCACCCGACAACAGGGCTGATAGGCGTCACAAGAACCTTAGATTACATACAACGACAGATATAACAATTTCTGAGCGAAGAAATTGAATAGGCTACTCAGAAATTCCGTGGAGATCATTTGTGCATATCGTGAATGTTATTTGTGGCAAGTGCCATTAAAATGATATTAAAATCGATGAAATCAGCAGAAAGGCATTAAAAGTGGCGAGGAAGGGTAAAAATGACTTATTAGTCGAAGTCGATAAAAAATACAACAAAAGTCATAAAATGGGTCATTTCCTTTTGTCATAACATAACATTAATTTCTACACTAAATGTAATTTTTATGAAGTGAAAAGAAAAATGTCATTTAATTAATATCCGCCTCTAGTTATAACAAATATTTTTTGGCGTTTATACTCAGTAACAGATACTGTATCACCTGAAGCTCAATATTACAAAAGTAGGATACTTATCCTCTCGTATCGACACCAAATGTATCTTCACTATGCTCACGTTTTGTAAAACTCTCCTTATGCTTGTAATGGAAGGAGTAGAGTGGGTGAATTACGTTTTTGTTAGCAATGCAGAAAAATCATACCTGCAATTCGTTTACCGATGCAAAAGTTTTCTATTACTCGAGAAAGAAAAAGTGTAGTTTTTTCAAATATTGCTAATCTCGCGCTTTTTAATTTTTTAATTTTATGTTAAACTATTACTCATCTTTCAACTATTTATAGTTATAATGACGGGAAGGGATTCTGGAACTCAAGAAAACGTGCGCTGATGATCTTCTCCCCCATACGTCACATATAGTTTTTACTAATTTTTGACTAAATAAATCTAAATCTAAATATTGTATTAAGTCACGTATATCTGAGTTTGCAGTCAATCCCGTTTTCACGTTTCCAGCATCAGCGCCAACTCGAAACTTTCTCCCGGCTCCCTTACGGCCAAAGCTCTTTCATCAGAAGCCAATACTATTCCGTTTTGCAACCTTCACAGAGGCGAAGTTCTTTGCTTTGGATTCCTACAAGTCCTAGTAAGTCCAATATAATGCCCAATATTTAAGTTCTAGATGTATTTCGAAACGTATTTTAAACAAAAAGTAATTAAATTACTTAAAAACTAAAATAATATTTATTAAATTCATTTAATTAAATTTTTGGTAGCTATTATGAATGCACACCAAAAGGAAAATACGTGTGAGTGTCGGTATCACAAAGTTTATTTTGCTGCTAATTAGAACATTCCTATCAACCTTTCTGGAACTTCTGCATTAATTTTATTACGTACTTTGTTTCATTTTGTAAACAAGACAAAAACTAATCTTAAGTCAGTTCCAAACAATCGTATGACAATCAACAAACAGAATTAAAGAATAATTCTTTAATGAATTTGTATTCATTGAGACAAAGAATTTGATCTCTAGATGGACCTTGAGCCCAGATCTTATACCCATTTCCTTGTTATAATATTTATGTTCTATGTGTAGTTCAGAATGGTGCCAAGGTTATCATAGTACTCGAAGAAGTAACTAAGAAAGTTTCAATGACATTCGTTCCATAGTTTCTTCTGGTTGGAAACAAAGAAACACTTCCCGGAGAACAATGAGGCATCGTAACTTTTACGCTCGCACCTCGTAAGGACAAGAGGTTCACAAGATTCATCAAATAACATGGTACTTGAAACTGACTTGCAGAATTCGTCCTCAGTGTGCTTAATAAAAATATTCACAATTTTGAAGTTCAAGGAATTATCATTTACTTGTACATGGAAAAAAATACATGAAAGTTGGAGTCATTTAATTTTGAAAACAGTTGCATCAGAGAAATCAACAATTTACAACGTGATGAATCTCCAAGATATCCAACTCAGACTGAAGACCAAGATGCGTATTGCTGACACGCAAAGCAGTTTCCGTAATGCAAGATATTGGCATTATGTTCCAAATACCTGTTCAATATAGAGCTGCTTCTTAATAAGAAATAACAACAATGCAATGTATGAGGACAAGGAGCGTACGTTATATAAATAGCGTACGCATATTAAATTACGGTAGTTTAGTTTTAGATTTTTTTATTTATTTAGTCAAATAACAGTAAAAACTGTTTGTGGCGTATGGGTGAAAAGATCATCTGCGCACGTTTTCTTTAGTTCCAAAATCCCTATTTCCCTATTTTTTTGTTAGTACGAAATGTAGACAATAGAATTCGCCCTAAGCGAGGGACACTAAGGGACGAAAGAGGAATAAAGTGAAGAAACGGAAGGTTGGGCGTGAGGGGTGTGTTGAATCGTTCGAGTGGTTGCGAGACACCAAGAAAAAGTATCCGAAGATATCATTGAAATCGTTTGGAGAAATGTTTTGAAAGTGGAGTATTTCAGTTACCTGCACCCAATTAATTCTTACATTCATTGAATACGAATACTTTTATGTTTGAAGCAAGGAAAAAACAAAACTATATCATCGCTTTTTTTATCTTGTGCCGTAATAGGTATTAGTTTATATAATAATTAGCAAATTTTGTTCACTTTTACACGAGCAAGCGCGGCTCACGGGCCTGACTCGCGTCGGTTGTAAATCTCCTGGCGCCGCTTCATTGTGAGAGCAATTAAGCGTCTAGCAGTGGCAATATACTTACGTCATGGTTTTGATCGGTGCGACCTGGCTTCATGAGCCGTGTTTTCCCTCGAGTGGCCACTTTAGTGCTCGAGTCTACCGTTGATATCTCCTCAGAATAGTAGCACTCAAAGTTCAAGAGGTTGATCATCAATAAAAATGTGTAACAAATTTACGGATGTCTCAGTGGAACTCGAAATCACACATCTCTCACTAGACTTAGGAAGTTTCCACCTGGTCCTTGTTTATTACATATCTATATTACTAATTTGCGATGCGAGCAGTTATTGACAGAAAACTAGGCACGTGAGAAGTGTCTGCGGTTTTGTTACATACCCAGAACTCGGGAAAAATCGCGTGCAACAATTTCGATTTTATCTAAAAAATGCAAATATTTGATTGTGTTATTTCACATATTCCGATACCACGTGTACCGACTGAATTCTCATACTCAGTGAGTCCCTGTTTACGGCAAAGCTGACGTCATGCAAAAAAAAAAAACTTCCAAGAAAAGGGTCGACCACCATTAAATATTTGCTCTTTTTTATATCTTACTTTATTTAATTGGAGTACGTAAGGTAGTTTTGTACAGTGTATCATCATATTCTGTGATTACAGTTTTCGTGAAAACTGTTTTTGTTAGTATTTAATCAATTGCAGTGTTTTTTAAGGATGGTTTTGTTGTTCTTGAGCAGCGTGGGTGCTACGTTTTTCAAACCATTTTTTGTGGTTCAGCGGAAGTTTTTTGCTACAACCCATTAGTTATCTGTTACTCCTGGTCGTCGAAACCTACTTCACTTACCCTAGTCCCCCTCGCGTAAGTTAACGTGCATTTACCTCTGCTTACGCCCGAAGCAAGTTTCTATTTTTGACTTTCCCTATTTTGGATATTATATCAATATAATCAAATTGTAGGGTCAGCCATATTCCTACTTGAACTGTAAAGTAAATATTAACAAAAGGATCTGCATTTCTATCAACTCTTTTCCTTCAACTAACAGAAAATAAAAGCACGAGTATAATCACCAAGTTGCGTGGATTACATCAACTGAACATCAAACCTTTGGCAACAGGTACAGCTATCACTAGCGTTTCTGTTACTTCTATCATGCTGAACTCTTTAAAATTACAATCTCAGAATTACCACAAAGAAAACAGAGGTACTTATTCCTCTCGCAGTGTCGGCTGTATACAGAAATATCTGTGCACACTTTTTCTAACAAAATCCTGAGAATAGTTAGTAAACTAAAAAATAGTTATTCATCTGGTTAAGATGAATTTCCGAATTGTTTATTTAAAACAAGTGTACATGCCTTTATACACCCGTTAACGCACATTTTCAATGCGTCTTTATGCACAGGAATATTTCAAGATATTTTCAAAACAGCCAAAATTAAGCCCCTTTTAAAAATGGAAACAAAAATTAAATTCAAAATTACCAGTTTATTTCTCTTTTGTCACAAATATTAGAGAGGCTTTTCTACATGCGAATGGAAACTTTTCTCAGGAAAAATGAAGCGTTTTCAGACTCACAACACGGTTTCAGAAAATCAAAATTTACGTAACTGCCATTTTCTACTTTTCTTCAAGATGTTGCTTCATAAATATAGCACCCATTGGAATATTTTTAGATCTTTCGTAAGCTTTTGACGTTATTGACCATAACATCTTGCTATCAAAATTACCTTCGTATGGACTTCGTGGTGACGCCCTGGATTGGATAACCTCTTACCTTAAATACTCGACCTCAAAGAGTAGAAATATCGTACTGACACGAAAGGACATTAGTTACTTATCTTCCCGATTCTTTACCAATTGAATATGGGGTCCCGCGAGGTTCGATCTTGGTACTATTCTCTTTCTGTAATACGTAAACGATAAGATTTCGTCTATTAAAAACGGGAGAACGGTTCTGTTTACCGATGACACGAATGTTCTATGCAAAAAAGAACAATAAATAGTACGATTTCAGAAGTTTCAAATTGGTTTCGTAATAACAAATTAATATTTAACGAAGGAAAAACAGTTTCAATGCATTTTTGCATTTCAAATCACCAATCGCATGCTCCATTGAAAATGAACAATATGGAATTAGCTGATGTTAAGATAACACACTTTTTAGGTCTCTCAATTCAGTCAAACCTCAAAAGGAATGTAAGTTCATCGTATTACGCATTGAGAATTCTTTCAAATTCTGTAAGCCTTCATGCAGCTCGTTGCATATATTTTGTTAATGTGCAATCCCACCTGACATATGGAATCATATTGTTGGAAAGCTCATCATGTAGTACCCAGACGTTTAGATTGCAAAAGAAAATTATTCGAATAATGAAAACATGTCATCCGCGTGATCCCTGCAAGACTTTATTCATTGAGCTTGGAATCTTATCATTTCCGTAACTATTTATTTACGAATCTGTAATATTTGTAAAAAATTACCTACTTAACGGTGGGAACACATTTTCATGCAATACTGATATTCATAATCACAACACGTAGAAATCACGTTCATCAAGTGTCTCTATCAACAGCCCACTACCAGAAATCCACATACAATACATGTAAGTTACTTTACAATGTACTGTCAGATGACATTAAACAATTGAAGTCGAAACACAAATTTAAGTTGAAAACAAACCACGTTGCCTATAATTGAACCGGTTATTAAGAAAACCCACATCTTTCTTAATCATTGCGAAAATGTCTTAAATTCGATTTGTTCCAAAATGTGATTTCAGTTATATTACATGTGAAAACACCAGATATCCACTGTTTTTCAATAACATAATAATAATAATAATAATAATAATAATAATAATAATAATTATTATTATTATTATTATTATTATGATTATTATTATTATTATTATTATTATTATTATTATTATTATTATTATTAATTGTCATAATAATTATTATTAAGTTACTGACTTCCTCGCACACATTACCACCTCTGTGATCGCGGCTTTCTATCACCGCAGCCTCCGTCACCAAGTTGATACCTTCCTTAATCTCCTCCGTTGTCGATTCGCCTCTGATCTCTCCACCGCCACAAGCCCCGGTCGTCACAAACCTCGTTACGGCCCTGGTCACCGCAGTTACCCTCGCAGCAGCCTTTACAGCAATCGTCATTCCTGGCCGTGTGTGCCAGTCGCTAACCTTCCAGCCGCGGCCGTTCTGTTAGTCACCTTGCCCCCTGACACCACTTCTGCGGCCTAGCGCCATAGACCACGCAGCCACTTACATCTATCACCTATCCGCCATTACCGAGGCCGTCCATACGGCGATCATTTTTTGCAGTTTTAAATGGAGATCACTGCTTAAGTTACATACGTCGTAAACGAAACAGACTCACGCCAGATTTTTCCAACTTTTGATCAATCGTCATGATCACAATCTCATAATTAATAATATATTTTTGCATTATACTCTATTCGCTAACCCTACAACGATCTCAGATACAGGTCCCAGGACTTTTTGTGGTCGCTTTATAACAATTTGGTCATGTAGTAACCACTGTTTGCTGTAACTTTAGGGGGGCACTAATACTGTAGTAACTGTAGGAAGAACACACGAGGACAACACGAATACAAACAAACATTCAAACCCGAGGCGGGATTTCAATCCGCGACCCTTCGAGCAAGGCAGCTACGTCCCTTTACCCTTAGCGACCTCGGCTATTCAAGCCGGCTGGTTCCAGAATTATTAATTTCCTTTTCCGATGTACATCAACAAAAAGCGCCGAAGGGCTCGAGGGAAGTCCATATCAGAACAATCAATAGATTGTTATAACACTCCACCTAAACGTAGACCTCTAACCCCGTGTGCGCTTTTGCATTCGTCTGCGCCTCTACCATTGCGTGCACTTTGTCATCAATTCCTCTTTCATCTCCTCACTTTTCTTCTCCTCCGCCTCCTCCTCCTCCTTGTCCTCCGCCTTTGAATCTTCGCCGCCTATTCCACCTTGGCCTCCTACTCCTCCACCTACGCCTCACAGTTTGCGTCCTCTTCGGTCTTTGCTTCACACTTTACCCCTTCCTCCGTCTTTGCTTCATACTTTGCCTCTTCCTACGCGTTTGCATTATACTTCGCCTCTTCCGTCTCTGCCTCATACGTCGCCGCCTACTCCTCCGCCTTTGCCCCAGTCTTTGCCTCCTCCTCTACATTTGCCTCATACTTTTCTACCTCTTCTTCCATTTCCTCCTTATCCTCCTGCTCCTCCTGCTCCTCCTGCTCCTCCTCCTCCTCATCCTCCTCCTCCTCCTCTCCCTGCACTTCCGCCGTCGTCTGCGACCCCATGCGCCGCGCCGGGCCGTGCCGAGCCACGCCACCCAGCCCAGAGGCCGGCGCCGCCGCATCGCCACGGCCGCAGCCGCAGCCGCCACCGCGCCCGCCGCAACAGCGGCCGCTGCTACCACCGCGGAGCACCGGCGTCGCCTAGCGACGAATCATGACGCGTGGCGTGAGCGCACGTGGTGTGGCGTGAGGGCAGCTGCGTCGCACGGTCACCGAGGAGAACCCCCAAGGAGCACTGCGCTCTTTATTCCTTGGGGGATTTGGTGATGATGGCGCGGATCCACGAGGAGGGAAATGAGGGAAATTCCCCTCCCCCAATTTTTCAGTAACTATTTATTTTAACTTGTCACCAAACTTTCACGCAAAAATATTTTCGGATAATAGTTAAAACGAATAAAATTGTAAAGCAGCATGAGCTGAGTATAGTGTAACGTATTAGCCAGCGTGCCTCATGGCATCTATTTGGGGACGCTTGGTTGCGGATTAGTCTCGCCACAGGAAGTAGGGTTTTTCCGTAAAGGAAGAACGCGGAGACGGAGACACAAGGCTTTGGTGTCTTCCGGCTTATTAGAAGGCTTTTCACTGTTATAACAGCCGAGGGGGTGCGTTGACGTCGGAGGTCACGTGGGCCTCGCCTATATAACGAGTGTCGGAGCAGTAGGCAGGTTCTGGAGACAGTGGGAGAACCTCGTGCGTGTGCACAAAACTTTGCCGCCAAGACGGTGCAATGCGAGCCAGGCTCGCGAGGGCTGGAGTCATTAGTTGACGAAGCCTGCGCGACTTTATGTCCTTGGGTGACTGCGGTTCACGGGGGAGCGATGCTGTGTGCGTGCTCCGAGGTGAAGATGGTGGTGCACGATTCACGCCGATTCTCAATCGGATAAGATCGCTCCTGCGATCGAGCAAACCAAGCCGTTGGTGCGCCAGAACGGACTTTGTTGTCCCGCGTGACATCCGGTCACGGAAGCTTAGGCTTTTGGTGCGCGCTTCAAAGTAGGAGTGGCGGAATGCCACAATCAAACCATCTTCAATGCGGGTTTTGGATCTCTCCCGCGCTCAGGGATAGTAGGTCTATCAGAGCTTAGGGTGTAAGTGATTATTAAGTGTATATAATTGTTTTTGTTTTCTTGTTATTAATAAATATTATTTGTTATACGAAAGCTTCTGTGTCTGTGGTCTCTTGAGTATCATAGTCACATAGCTGCGATATTGTACAGAATCTGTTAATATGACCCTCTTGAGCAAACATTTTGAATGTCTCTTCCAAAATTAGACTCTGGATCCGCCCCGGGTTCAGACATTCGATTCCTATATCGGTGGTTGTAATACCGTCGTCGAAAGGCGCAAAGAGTTGAATTTTGAGGAGAGCCGAAAAATTAAACTTTAGTTCCTTGGTTCATTGTTTTAACCTCCTATTGATCAGCTGCGGACATACGACAATTTGACACGACAATTTAATCCACCAGTGAAATCTTGAATGGCCCAGTTTATTAGCTCAATAAAATAAATGTAAATATGTTGACTTAAGACCATTACTTTTCCAATTAATAGATCTTGCTATGCCTGTTTTTTCAGTTTCTAGAGTCGCAAACCTTCGTCCCTTTCTATCACGTAGTTTTTTAACGATGAATAAACATAGCGGCGGATGTTTTTTTGCAATGTTTCTATATCAAGAACGTTTATTTCTAGTGTAACAGTAAAACTATTTTCTGTTGGCAAACGAACAACACATTTTATCGGTATTGCTGACTAAATATCTACTTCTTTCCCTACTGTTCTGGCACATCAAAAAAGAACTCAAGAAAATGTAAGTGGTATATTGCAAGGAAAAAGGGATATGTGATAGCGAATCTCGAGAAGTTGCCAGGCGAAGACAAATCCGGACCACAAGACAGGTAAGCCATGAGTAAAGGTACATAACATAAGTGTTCAGTACTCAGTACTCGAGTACTCAGTACTCAGCTACTCAGTACTCAGTTACTCAGTACTCAGTACTCAGTACTCAGTACTTCAGTACTCAGTACTCAGTACCTCAGTACTTCAAGTCTCAGTACTCAGTACTCAGTATCAGTACTCAGTACTCAGTACTCAGTACTAGTACTCAGTTACTCAGTACTTCAGTACTCAGTACTCGTACTCAGTACTAAGTACTCAGTACTCAGTATCAGTACTCAGTACTCAATACTAATACTCAATACTCAATACTCAATCTCAATACTCAATACTCAATACTCAATACTCAATACTCAATACTCAATTACTCAATACTCAATACTCAATACTCAATACTCAATTACTCATACTCAATACTCAATACTCAATACTCAATACTGCATACTCAGACTCAGTACTCAAGCTACTCAGTACTCAGTACTCAGTACTCAGTACTCAGTACTCAGTACTCAGTACCTCAGTACTCAGTACTCAGTACTCAGTACTCAGTACTCAGTTACTCCAGTTACTCAGTACTCGATACTCAGTACTCAGTACTCAGTACTCCAGTACTCATGTAGCTCAGTACTCAGTACTCAGTTACTGCAGGTTCTCAGGTTTCTCAGTTCCTCAGTTCTCATTTTCTCAGTTCTTCAGTTTTTCAGTACTCATACTCAGTTACTCAGTACTTCAGTAGCTCAGTACTCCGTACTCTAGTACTCATTACTCAGTACCATACTCAAGTATCATACTCAGTACTCAGTACTCAGTACTCAGTACTCAGTACTCAGTACTCAGAATCAGTACTCAGTACATCAGTACTAGTACTCATACTCAGTAACTCAGTAACTCAGGTACTCGTACTTCAGTACTCAGTTAAGTACTCAGTATCAGTACTTCAGTACTCAGTACTCAGTACTCATACTCAGTACCAGTACTCATACTCAGTACTCAGTACTCAGTACTCAGTACTCAGTACTCAGTACTGCAGTACTCGAGTACTCAAGTACTCAGTACTCATACTCCAGTACTCAGTACTCAGTAACTCGTTACTCCATACTCAGTACTCAGACTCGCTCTACAATTTCCGTCCAAAGCTACCACTAGCCGACATCTCTCTC
>BOPP01000039.1:5178974-5192659 GCA_017312745.1 Gryllus bimaculatus | reverse complement strand
ACTCAGTACTCAGTACTCAGTACTCAGTACTCAGTACTCAGTACTCAGTACTCAGTACTCAGTACTCGCTCTACAATTTCCGTCCAAAGCATACCACTAGCGACCCTCTCCTCGCGGCAACTCCCGCCCGATTTCAGAGCTTCGCTCGGAGCCATCAGGAGCGCTGGCGCTCGATTGAAGCGAGTTGAGTAGGCCTGTGCTATAGTTTCCGTCGAGCTTTCAGAGACATCAATTCACGACAAACTCATGTAATTGAGTACAAAGAGCACTTCACTCTCGAGTCGCGAGGTGAGGGTTTCAGCTTCCAGAGATTTTGTCGAGAGTCTCACCAGGAATACTCGCCATCCCTAGTACACTTGCTGCTGTCGTGCCGGCAACAGAGTGTCGAGATTACGCGTGTACAGTCGTCTCGCCGGTGTCGGAATAGTCTTTTGACGATAAATGTTCAATATGAAACTTTGTTGTTTTATGAGGCTTTGTTGTTTTTTTTCATTGTTTTCCTGGTTCATAGCTAAGGAACTTAGTGACTAGTAGAGCGTTTCTGAACGGAATGCTCTAGGATTCGAGTCCCGACGATGGTGAATTTTCGACATTTGCTACGTCGCATTCAGCTGCGGTCCGGTGGAGAATTCTAGGGACCAACTGCGCTAATCTGTTGTATGTAGTTCCTCCAATCAATACCAGGCAAATACGGAGCAGTTCCTCACATATCGCCACTTTCTTTTTACACACTCACACACACTTAAATGAACTACACTACCGCACACGTCAAGAGACCTGTCAATAATTGAGAGCTTTTCGCGGCTGGGGCGGTGCCCCGTTGGCGAAGGTTCCTGGAGGGGAAGACCCCACAAGCCGACGGAGCCTGATTTCATGTTCTAGAGGGGGAGGAACATCGATACCTTCCTTCCTAATATTCACTACATTTACAGCACGACGGACCACAGAGATTGATGCGCCCAGAAAGTAAATTAATACATTTTTAATCTAAAACGCTGGAAACTGAAATGCGACGATAATAAAATTTATAAGTACCAACATTTTTACAGACACCGACAGAGTTAGCTCAGAGACAGCATTACCGCTGTCTCCGCAGTGAGTTTTACCGGGAGGTCAAAGAATTCGAGGCCCGCCGGTGGCGGTATTTTCGAGTACAGCTCTGTGAAATGTTTTAATCTTCACTTATTGATGGATGTGAACTACAAATGGCAAATTAATTTAATTATAAATAGAGATTAAATTAATTTAAAACATTTTACTAGCAATCGTATTTAAAAATATTCAGCTTGTGTAGTTTTCCTGTATTTTTTGCATGAAGTGTAGAAAAATTAAAACAATCTGATTTTCTAAAAAATGTCCTAAATTTGTTCTTAACGTTTTTCTCGAGTTGAGCATATTACGCATTTGAAAGTGGTACATGTCCTGTTTTCCGTGAATTCTCCGTTTTCGGAATTTCAAAAATTTAAAATTACAAAACTACAACATTGGTGACAGTAATTTGTTTCCTTAATGAACTCTGTTCTTCAAAATTCTTCCAAATAAGAGCATGTACAGTTTTTTGAACATTTGTGTAGTTTTTATGTAACGTTTTATTAAAATAAAAACTATTTTAAAAAATCTTTTCTCAAAAATCGCTCTAAATTTTTTGTTTGTATTTTTCACGAATAGAGCAAAGAATGTTTATGAAAACTGCTCAGGAATATCTTCGTTGATCTCGTATTTTTCTTTTGTAGATCGTAGTTTTGAAAATTGAAAACGTTAAAATTGCTTCCGAAGTCTTCCTTCAACAAGAAGGTAGGGATTTTTCCATAATGAAATCTGTTCTTCAGAACTCTATCTTGAAATAACGACTTTAAAAAAATCTCTGAAATTTCGAACATTGCAAATGCAAATGTTCAACTTCCTCTTTAAAGTTACGATGAAGTTATTTTATTGTGCGAAGTCCACACGTCTCTTCAGTTTATTCTAAATTATAAGAGATTGGTATATTCATATTATACCTCATTTCTCGAACTTCATTTCCATACATGACTTCATGTATAGATCTAGTCAACAGAATCTTATTACAACTGTGCTAGTAAACAAATCGAAATAGCAGCCTTGTTGAATGTTCAGGAGTTGAGGATTCAGTGGTTTCGGGGCGTCAACTCTGCATTTCTTTAGACCGTTATCACAACATGCGATTACGTTCTTTGTAATTTCTTGTTGACTTGAATTAGTGAATGCTGTATAATTTAAAATGCAAAAAAGACATAAATAATGAAATGTTTAAGGATGTTTAAGAAATCAGTTTAAAAAATTTAAAAAATGCAACTTCGAATTAGCTTCTCCCCATAGCACGGCACACACAGTTTTTAACCGTTTTTGACGTAAATAAATAAACAATAAGAACTCCCAATGATAAATACTTTTTATTGGACGTTCTTATCTACTAATAAAATTATTTACATCACACACACACATATATATATATTACACATTTTAAATATGTAACATGTGTTCTTGAAAATATCTCCAAGACTGTGATTATCATCTGACATTCCACTACCACGTTTCGTCAGAGAACACAACCCAAAGTCGCAGAACATTAACGAATCCACTCTTTGAGCCAATAAACACTTCAAGTAGAATGGTAAGGTCAGGAAATCGAAATCATGTGCTGTCACAAAGACTGTTACTGAATCCACTACATTGTGCACACGAAAGACAATCACCGCTATTAAGGTACTAACGACAAATTAATTGAATGGTTGAAAGTCATTTTGCCAAATGCGTGCTGAGCTTCGTCCAGGTAATGACAGGTGAGGTAAGAAACTTATTATTAAATTTCTATTTGGTAGCGCAGAATCATGAGAAACTCCAATTGAAAAATTGCCTTCCTGTCGCTACTGGTATTGCAGAGTTAGGTGCAGGAGATTACATTCTGAAACACTAATTTAGTTACTCAGTTACCATCTAATTAAAATGTGCAGTAGAAAACTTCCGTTTTACCTGCTCTGATTATACATATCATCTTATCGTGAAGCACAGACGGAAACAATGAAATCTGAATTATCTCTAAGAGTAAATCGACAGAATAAATAAACTTAATGTTCGTTACAACCAAATTAAAATAAAATTCTAATAAACTGCGATCTTTTAATTTTTTGATTCTCTTTACTGAATTTCTCAACAATAAATAGCGGTGCATAGGAATCACGTGTACTCGTAAGGCGATTCAGAGTTGCATAAAAACTGACAAAGCGATAAAAAATAAATGTTTCCATGCATAATTTTAAAATCAGTGGTATAATTATTACGTAAGAAATGAAATAGCAGAAGACAGTAACAGAAAAAAATAATAGCAATGCCAGAGTGAACAAAAATAGTTTGAGAACAAAACTAAACATTGACAGAATAAAACCATGTAGATCGCTAACTCCAAATAGTTGGAACATAGTAGCATTTTCAGGGTAAAACTTCATTGCATTCATTCCGAGGAGATTAATTGTCTTAGCAAGAAAAACATTTTGAGTTTCCGTTACTTCCTAGAGAACTTCTGAACATATTTTCCAATTCTCAATTTTTCGTTCCTTAACACACATGAATAAGCAAATAATTTACTTACACATTGCCGTGCTTACATGAAAGAAAAGTTGGAAATACTAAAATGATAGAGTAAGGGGAAGAAAAGATAACCGTGTTGCTAAGTGGAGGAGTGAAGAAGATAAAGAAGCTTCTTTTGGCTGAAGAAAAGAGACCATTTTCCAACAACGGAATAGTTGCACTCGTAATAATGAATGTAGTAATAATAGTAAATGAATTTCATAAAAGGGCTACATCAATTGTAATTGCAGAGATATCGTTGTTTGAGCCGGAGCAACTGCGAAATGTCTGTTTTTCCCCCACATTCTCGATCTGATAACATTCAAAACTCAGTATACACAGGTTTATATGTAGTGTTTACGTTTATCACGGAGATCTGTTAAAATCACCAGTTTTTCTATATTTTACATTTATTTAGTGACAAACACCGTTAAAAAATTGAGTGTAAGGAGAGTGGATAAACTACTACGTTTTAGAATCGTATAATAGGGCATGGGGCCAAATCAACATTTGTTTAATTTATCAATGGAAACTGTATGAAAACGTCAATCGAGGCCGACGACAGACCGAAACAGACCAAAAAGTGTTTTCTTCTTATTCTTCTTCTGCCTGAAGGGATTAGGCTTGCGCTTGTACTGGCTTCTCCACCCATCATCGTTAGTCACCAAAGATCTCCTTTACCTCCAGGTTTGTAACGTAATGCTAGTTTTGGCAATCAAACATTCTGTTAGGAAAGTGCCTTACATTTGTTAAAAACCGAGGCATTTAGTCATGAAATAGATCGTAAGATTACCATTTTTACTAACAATTAAATATCGGTATGGAAGGGATATTAAATTCGGTTTCGATGCGCCCTTGCAGCTTGTCTTTATCTTCACATCGTTAATTGTCCCCACGCCACAAGCACGAGGAATCGCAGAAAAGTACTTGGAAAGTCCTGACAAGTTGGTGACGACAACCCGACAACCGGAGACAGCGATGGCGAGGGTGCTAGGGTGCGGGAGCGCTTCCCGCTCAAAACTGACAGAGGACAGGGTGGAGACGAAGTGGAAGGGGTGGGAGAAGGCGCTCTCGTAGTTGCAGCGGGGAAGCGCTGGCTCACCACTCCACGGTACCGGGGAGGGGTGGAACTTCCGCGGAGCGCCATGCGCCGCGACGGGGTGAAGCAGAATGTGTGTCTGTGTGTGTGTGTGTGTGTGAGCGAAGGGGGGGGGGGGCTGCGTGATCAATACAGAGACAGGCGTCTTCCCTCGCCGAGGGCGTCGGAAGAAGATGGCGATTCCCCCGACGACGTGATAATGGCGACGGTGACGGCAACCGGAACAACTGAGCGTCGTGCGGTCGTCCGCTTGTCACTTAGGTGTTTGGCGAATGACGTTTCGACGTCGGAGAATGAACTAGTGAGGCGCAAACTATGACATAAATACGTCTAATCTCTTTTGCAAAGATGTCGGAGAATGGCAGAACGATAATGCGGTAGACGAACAATTAAACTGTTAGGGGAGGAAATGGTAAATTAAAGTAAATTTTGACATGTTGATTTGTAGGATTCGCGATGTGCTGCTTATAAACGTGACAAAATTTGTAATTGCAAGCAAAAAGTATTATGAAATTGAACTCATTTGAAAATTTGAAATATCTCACTTCAATTCAATATCCAATAATTCATATTTAATATCAAAATAGAAAAATACAACAAACAAATGGAAATTTGTTGATTGTCCAGGATTACAGTTCAACGATAAGAAACATTTAAATGGGATTTTTTACGCCGATAATATAGCAATATTGCAAGAAAAATGAAGAAGAATAACAAAGAGCTCTATAGAGACTACATAAACTTGATGAAAAAGAGTATAAACGACAAATATCTAAAAAGAAGACTAAAGTTATGGCCATAATGGTAGATACCCCCTCCACTCAAAAATAATAATTGACGATTCAGTGATAGATCAAATTTCGAATTTTATTTATCTTGGTTGTTATATCAGATAAGACTTGGACAAATACATAGAAAATAAAACGAATAAATTTCAATCAGTGTATGGAATAATAAACAAAACTCTTCAGAACAAACCAAGGAAAGAAAAAATAAAATGTTATAATACGAAGGTGGCTCCAGTTCTCCTCTATTGAAGTGAATCATGTGTAATGAAAAAGAGAAATCGAAGCAGCAGCAGAAGTGAGATTTCTCGGAAAGTTACATATAATATACTATTATATATAATGTGTGTGAAATGGAATACAGAGAATTGTGGAAACATCATGTTGAAAGAATGAAGGAAGAATGAATTCCACGACAAGTGATGAATAATCGTGGTCAGACGGAAGAGCGGGCATGATGGCCTGAGTCTCGCCACGTAAAATAATTCAATTCAATCATCCGAAAAGGCGCAGTGATGTAGGTAGGCGGAACAGGCACTAATGCCTTATCTTTGAATGGAAGAGAAACAACACCAACAATATAGAACATCTATAGTTTTAAGTGACAAAATGTAAGGAAAATTGTTTAAATCAACTGTAGAAGATTTGCCACATACTTAAAAATGTTTGACGACGTATTTCTTCCATCTAAAATTGTAACATGTTCTTCAAAAAGTAATGTTTTCAAAGATGAATTTGTGTGTGTATCTACGAACTATTTCAATTAGAACAGGAAATTACCTTTTTGATCTACAAAAAATGTTAATTTCTTTAAAAATGTGACGCGATAGTTACATTAAAAATGTTCCTTGATTTAACACGAACCTTTCAATATACTCATTGCACTATAAAAAACATCACCACAAATTAGGATATCTTCTGAAAGTCTAAGAGAAAAATTATAGTCTGTTGTTATACCAAACATTGAATAATTTTAAGACGAGACGGGCGACGAGACGAGCGACGAGGCGGGCGGCGAGGCGGGCGACGAGGCGGGCGACGAGGCGGGCGACGAGGCGGGCGACGAGGAGGCCGCCGCAGCCCTTCCAAGCGGAAAGCCGGCGCGCGGCGCTTTCCTTCTGTAACGGACCCGTTTCCTTCCATCAAGTGGGGAGCAAATTGGCATAATCGGAATGCAAAGGGCTTGACGAGTCCATTCATACATCTGATTCATGCCGCTGGCTGCGTCCGTACGCGAGCGCCGGGCCGCGGCCGCGGGCAGGGGCCGCGAGCAGGACGGCGGGCGGGGCTCTCCACCCCGTCTCCGCCCCCGCGTCGGTCCCCGCTCCCGACTTCTGCCCGCACTTCGGTGATCCCAACGGCACATGTCAAAATGTAGAGGTGACCGCGTTCTTGCTTTACCCACTCAGTGCCCCATTTCTGGTCTCTGCATTCTGAGTACAAAAGTAGTACATATTATATGCCCACTTTTCATACCGTACAGCAGCAACCTATGGATGTACGCGTGTTAATTGATAAAATATTAGTTGCAGAGATCTATTGCAATATATGAGGCATTAAACCTCGAAGAATATTATTTCTTTTTCGCCCATATAATTGTTTTTATCATTTAATGCTTGCTTTTTGAACCGTCTTTTGGATAAAGAAATATCATTAAGTGACATTTAAAATACACTAACCTGCTGCAGTGCACTTTAAGAAAAAAATCACGTTCTTTCGAACTAACCGAAAAGGCCTGATGATCGACCGGTCGCTCCAGAGCGACGCGTTGTCGAACTGCGCTTTATTCGTTACAAAGGTACTTTACCTATTTATTGTTCACTATTATTTTGAGACTGGTTCACTTTTTGTTGCAAGCGACAACGTTGTCTACGTACGATTCTTTTATATAAAAGGTCCGTGCAGCAATCGTTTTGAAATGCGTCATCGCATCAGTAGTACACCACCCTCCATTTTCCATTCTTCCACGCTCCTTTTTGTTACTGCAGTCGGAATGTCTGCCATTTTGGGCGTTGAATTTTATCATTTTTGCCGCTGCGTTTCTATCTGAACTTTCAATTGTATTGTTCTACGACACAGAATTCTGAGTTCTCTTAAGTTTGCCATTTAAAAAATGAAATAGTCGTTTAAAATGCGAAACAGACCTTGAAATAAGTACAACAATTCTTTGTAAAAGAACGGATTATCACAACCAGCAGTCTCCAAGAGCTCTTCACAAAAACTCTCGTTCCTCTGAAAACGCGTTTCGAACTTCATCAAACGTGCCAAAGTATACAAACGAGGATTTATATGCATTTTTCCTTTTAAACTGTAATTATTTAACTTGACGCATTCATTACTTTAGATTATTTTGTTAAGGAAAATTTATTTCGGAAACGTATTTTATAAAGTATGTATTTTCAAAAATATTGGCAATGTTATATTTTGTCTCATTAGGGTACAATGAATCCGCGAATGTGTACGTGGACTCGAATTTCTTGGATGACAGGGCGTCAACGGATTCGATCAGTGAAACCATCTAAGAGAGCTCAGCGCAATAACCCTTTTCTCTGCAGCGTTTCTCACAGGGAGACTAAATGAGACCTGAGTTAGTCTCACCGAGACACTCAACGGTTCGAGTCCCGTTGGTGGCGGTTTGATGGACCGGACGGCTGCTCTGATACTTTTCCGTGGTTTCTCTGGTTAAAACAAAGTGAATGCCGCTGCAGTATCTTAACAAAAGGGTTACAGACCGTGTGCGATCTTCCCTTCATCTTGTCTCCTCTGCTCTTATACATAAATACACATGCACTGACGCAAAATGTTACGGTTAGAGATATTCATTATTTGAGCGTCTTCGTAGGTTCCTTTTTGCAACGTTTTGGTTTTAAAAATTACATATTAATTTAAAAATATTTTATCTCTAATTATATAATTTCAAAAAAATATTTTGGTAGGTCATTTTCATCTCAGTTCATATTGCTTATCGAAGAAATTTTGACGCATGTTTTCCTTTTTAGGGACCTAACTGAGGTGAATTGAATCATTCACTCTCAGGAAAGATCTGCCCTGAGATCAACCAGTAGTTGCTGCGTATCGGCATGTGCTTGGCTGATCTCGTTTGGATGTCTTCCCCGAGTAGATTTTGCCATCCCCGCACCAAGATTTTGCTGGATACTAAGTGCTGTAATGTTGTCCATTCGTCCATTGCACACATTGCAGCATGTAGCTTGTAAGTAGTAGATTTCGCAATGGAAGAACTTCCTGAGGCTCTCAATCTGCTTGCAGATCATGGAGTTAATGTCAGTGAAGCCTCAACCGCCAAAGCGTCGTGGAAAGGTTACAGGTTCAACTGACGCTCTAGGGTGATGTTTAAGGGGTTTTGAGAGTAGTACCCTTAATCTTTGTTGAATATTCTCTAAGTCTGTGATGCTCAATGACAGAATCCCCGCGGAGTAGCCCAAGATGTGCTCAGAATAAGTGTTAATAGTTTTTGAAATGTTCTCTCCATTGACTTCAGTTTGCTTCGTACTCTCTGACCAAATTCGGTGGATAGTTCATTCTTTATTGTAGTGTGACCAATGAGCCTAGCTTGTTAAACCCCTAGATTCCGGTATGTTTCTTCAGCTTCCATCTCGCATATTCTTCCACGGTTTCAAGATCAAATGCAGTATTTTCAGCTTACCTTGAACCAAAATTACTGCTCGACATTTGTCCAATCCAAATTGCATCTTCATGTTCAAAATTCTTTCCACAGTTTTCAGGAGATATGCTAGTTATGTCTTAGTTGACGCATACAGCTTTACATTGTTCATATACGCCTGATGGTTAATGTGATGTAATACAGTCATTCCTGATTTGATCTTAAGTCCATCCTCTGTGGCGATTCTCCTTGAAATATACCACGTTTTATAGGTATGATATCAGTCTTAGTGGCTTGAGTAGGAGTTTTATAGTGTATCTTCGTTCTCCAGGTAGTTATGACATGTTGCAGGAATGTAATCACAGACGAGTCGACTATGTACAGCCGAAGCACTACTAATAGCCTATCATGGGGATCGGAATCGAAGGTTTTTTTAAAATCCACGTATACCATATTCAGATTTCTATTTTTCTTAGATGTTAGGTTGCATACCACCGAGTTTATTATTAGTTCTTTGCAATCTTTCTATTATTATTAATTATTATTATCATTACTATTATTACTATTATAATTATTACTATTATTATCATTACTATTATTACTACTATTATTATTATTATTATTATTACTATTATTACTACTATTATTATTATTATTATTATTATTATTATTATTATTATTATTATTATTATTATTATTATTATTATTTAGTAGTAGTAGTAGCAGTAGTAGTAGTAGTAGTAGTAGCAGTAGTAGTAGTAGTAGTAGTAGTAGCAGCAGTAGCAGTAGTAGCAGTAGCAGTAGTAGCTGTAGCAGTAGTAGCTATAGCAGTAGTAGTAGAAGTAGTAGCAGTAGTAGTAGTAGCAGTAGTAGTAGTAGCAGTAGCAGTAGCAGTAGCAGTAGTAGTAGTAGTAGCAGCAGTAGTAGCAGTAGTAGTAGTAGTAGAAGTAGCAGTAGTAGCAGTAGTAGCAGTAGTAGTAGTAGTAGTAGCAGTAGCAGTAGTAGTAGTAGAAGTAGCAGTAGTAGTAGTAGTAGTAGCAGTAGTAGTAGCAGTAGTAGCAGTAGTAGTAGTAGTAGTAGTAGTAGCAGTAGAAGTAGTAGTAGTAGCAGTAGCAACAGCGGTAGCGGTAGCGATAGCGATAGCCATAGTGATAGTGATAGTGATAGTGATAGTGATAGCATCAGCGTCGTCATAACTGGATCAACACATATACCTCACGGGAGAGTCCCGGCAGGGCGTAACGATTTCTGACTTCGGAAGATCTGTCAATGAATTAAATTGAATTGATGTCTTATTTTACGTGGCGAGACTCAGGCCATGAGGCCTTCTCTTCCATCTGACCACGCAAATTTCGCTTCGCTCCTTTCACCAACTAACGGAGAAAGCAGGTATTTCTTGGGCGGCTAAACAGGCGATATGAATTTAGTTCAGAAGCTTCATTTAGGATTGAGGATCTTATACATGCAGTAAATTTACTAACATGGGACAGCCGGTTTTACTTCCTCGCCAAAAAAAGGCGCACGAAGTGTTTTTTTGTCCCTTAACAATCCACGGCTTCGAGCGGTTTTGAATTCACGAACTTGGTTATAACAGTCCAATACGCTATTAAACCATCGCCGCCGCAAATTTGATATTGTCATTGTGCTATTTTCCTGAAAATATTCATTGCTATCGAGTAAATAAATAAAATCACTTTTTGCAATACTCAAAATCCTTGGTTACTGTTCTTTTTTATGCGAAATATTTTAAGTGAGAGGTCTAGTGCCGTGATGGTCGGATATCACCTTAAAAAATGAAGACCATTTCACATGCGGTTGAAAGAATGTTCTTTGTGCTACTTACTTCTTTCTCTTGCAATTTTGTCAATTTTGCATGGAGTCTCACATTTTCTATATTAAATTCATTTCTCTTATAAAAAATTGTTTAGAAGTTTTCAAACCTGTTTCAATGTTGTATACTAGGTATATTTAAGTTTTATTGCAAGTTTATAATGTTGCTACAACCTATTAATAAAAATGTTTCATAAACAAGAGCATTATCCATGGTTTCGCCTGCCCTTGTTTATTTGCTATTTGAAGTGGAGCAGTGTTTCCGATGGCTTTTACAAGTTATGTGATGGCTCTGGTTATTTTGTAGCTAAACAGATGTGGCAACGAATCGGAAACCTCATTTTGTGCCCGTGGGGAAATGATGGGACATCGTTTAAATTGAATTCTCGGAGCCAAAAAAGTTTGTTGTAGTACCTTTATGTTCGCGAATTTAAATCTCTTAAATACACTGATGTGAACTTGTAATCACTACCTACATTATTTACCAACGTCATCCCAGGATCCCCACCCATTCATTCATTATTCCTTCCACTCATCCACCCTTTGTGTTCGTCCATCATTCATTCTCTTATATCATTTCATTCACAAGAACCTCGAACAGTGACCTAGCACACGCAGGCATTCATGTTTGCTGATACGGTTATATCACCGCCTTATTACTTCCTGCCCGAGGTTGAGAAGATTGGCAGCCACGGGTAAACATTATTTTGAGCACAAGTTCAATGTAAATTGCCAGAATGTTAATTTGGGGCCTTTGCAAAACTGTAGGTTATAGAAACTTACAATTTGGACAATGTCAATGTGCCCACCTATGCTCACTTCCTTTCGTCTCGGTCAAGCTCCGTTGGCAATCACACGACGAAATTGCTAACACGGCTGTAAGAAGCGGATCGGAATATCAACGGACGACCAGTACTGTATGGCGGTCTTGCGAAGAATGGGTGGGAAGAATCTTTCGGACACGGTCGTATGTTTTATGTACAACGTACTTCGCAAGAACATTTTCACAATGGCTGTCGAGTTCATTAAGTTGTTTTCATGACTTTTCGCTCTTTTTCCTAGTTTCAAAACCGTGTTGATTTCGTTGTTGTTATACATTAATAGCCGTTTGGTAATAATAAGCTGGAAGATGATCACGTCAGTACATTCGGACGTTCGCTATCCCACTAGTAGTGGCTCTGATGCGAGGAATATTATATCAAGTGATATATGTGGCCAGGTAAGCGATTACAGAAACAGCAAGTAGAGTAATGAAATTCAACAAACGAGACAAATTATAAAACGTCATAAGGTGGTGTTTTGATGAAAACTGAGACAACTGTTTGACTACAAATGTCAAAACTAAATTTACACGCGATTTCTCTTCTCTGTTGAAAGCGTTCCCAATTATATCCGACTAAAATTGCCTTTCTATTAACAAGTGATCACGAATCTTTGAAATAAGATCACATCTCAAAAATGAGGTCGTATGTTAGTCGTATCAGTTTTTTAATGATATTTTCCGTAATATGAGAAGAGATGTAATGACAAAAAATACATTCTTTCATTGTAGTCTATAGTGTGTTTTTATACAAAGTCAATTTGTTTACATCCGGACATTTCATATAAATATTTTTATAATTTACATTTTACACAGTTCACACTGAATCAATTTCACAAACTGTCTTTCAACCTGTTGTGATCTTGTGATCGGTGATCGATCGATGTTCTTGGTGGCCTATTCTTCTTCTTCCTTCCTGGTTCTGTCTCCGGCCTCCTGAACTAGTCTAAAAAATTATATATTGAATATAATGATTACAATGTACTGAAGAACCCGTCAACTTTACTTATTTTCAATCGTGCCATTACATTGCCAAGCAAAAATATTCAGTTTTATTATTATAGAAGTTACAGTTTAAAAAAACTTCGTGTTTTAATATTGCGATAATATGATATAAGAGTAACACGAACGTGCTTCTGTGAAAAATGCGTACGTCACGGGTGGGTACTCTACACCAAAGTTAAAATTAAGTTAAATATTTCTGAATCATCCCAGTTGTTTAATGTCCGGAAGCAGGACAGGTACAATCTAATAAAAGTGTTCGTCACTATTGTGTGAAAAAATAGTCAAGTATAAAATAACTAAATTGCTCAACGAAGGGGAAAAATCAGATCAAAAGTGGTGTTAGTATTCAATACAACAAAATAGATGTACCTCCGTGTGAAGTTTGGCAGAAGAGTTTTAAAGAACTAACATATATGTAGGCCTATTCGCTTTACCTATTATTATGCTTTTTTCTTTCTTCTACCAATTTCTTACCTGTGCCTCGAATAAATAACCACAAAATGTTTACTAGAAATCAGCGTGAGAAGGGCAATTTGCAGATGCATTCTGATTCGCGTACATTAAATCATGAGGTTTTTAAGAAATGTAAACAATAGAGAGAATTAAAAAACAAAAAAGTATTATTACTGAAAACAAAAAGTGACCACTTTACTCCAAGAAGAAAACTCTTCACTTCCAGAGAATGTCCGCGCCGTCATTTTAAACACCTGTTTGTCACTTGTAATCTCAGATCAGAATGTGGCCGCCCGGCCCAGAGCGACTTCTGAGGTCGAGGCGGCGGTGGCGGTGGCGGCGTCTCCAGTAGCGCGCCGCCCGGGAGAGGGCATGGAGGCGGCGGCGGTGACGGCGGAGACTCGGTGGAGGCGCGGCGCGGCGCGGCGCGGCGCGGCGCAGGCCAAGGCTCGGGAGCACGGTTGGCGGACCCCGCCAATGTCACTG
>BOPP01000039.1:5168433-5178952 GCA_017312745.1 Gryllus bimaculatus | reverse complement strand
GAAGCGGCGGGAGAGGAGGAGGAGGCGGCGGGCGGTGCAGCCAGCGTGACCGCAAGGCTGCTGCCCTGGCAGACGCAGACGCCCCGTCTCCAGGCTGAGGCGGTGAGCAGGGACGAGATTTGAAGGGCTTAAAACAATGTTGCTCGGCAGAGGAAATGAATAACACCCGCAGCGGAAATGAATAAATCTGAGCAGTGAATGAAAATAAAAATAAAGTATTCATTATTCGATTCATTACATTTAATTATCAAATATGGGGAACTGTAGTTCAATTATAAAACTGTGACTTGGTGGAAGAAGAGCCAATGTCAGTTTTCAGTGATTTACGGTTTGTAAGGCCAATGTGTGCTTTAAAGACCCCTTCTTTCCAGAAAGGCCATACAAAAGTCGATTTCGCTCTCGATCTTGACCTACGATTATTTTGTCATTTCGATGGTGTAATTAAAACACAATTTCGGTAAAACTTTCAATATATCATTGGCCCTTCTTGCACTAAGTCACAGATTTTAGGCAAGTGTTGGTAGAACTGAGGTATAAATTGTAAGATTTTGAAGATAAAAAAGTAAGTTTTAAATACATCGGAGGTAAGGCAGATATTGTTGGAATTGATAAAGTAAACTACGTCTTTATAAACATTCTGATAAGAGAGTGTATCGCTCTAGGAGTTAAGAAAGTTTAACCATGGCTAATTTTAGATGTTTATTTATTGCGTTAGATTATAAATCATTAAACTTAAATCAATACGTTATGCTAATATATTGTAATGCGACGGTCGCACGCGTCAGGTGGCGACGCGTATTTTATAAAATTATTTTGAGTATAACGCTGCCACGCGGGACGTCAGAAAACGTGCTGTTTTTCACTACTTGTTTGCGCTTTCGGGGCGTCGGGGACGCTGAAGAATCCAGCCCTTTTGTCTCGGCACAACACACGCCTGTCCGCATCCAGTGACTCATGGGGAAATATGTACGCCGTTCTCTTCGAGCAACGCATCGTCGCTGCGCCCTTTACTCGGACTTGAATGACGTTCGAGTTTCGCAGAATTTGGCAAGATGCGGGAAACAGTCAACGACGCCACGATAGGGACACAATCAGGAATAGGTGGGCCTTGCCGCGGTGGTGGCGAGGGCGAGTTGCTTCGAACCACGGGGGGGGGGACGCCAGCGGCTGCACTGCCTTGCTCATCGCCACATCTCATACCGACTCTGGGGACGCTGGTTCAGAACAAACGCCGTGGGCTATGTCTATAAGTGCCCGATCTCGAGCCCAGATTTACGACGGGCCGGGACGCGATTAACGCAGCCGCGAATGCCCGGACCAATACAGTGGCGCCAGTTGACGCCACCACGCCGCATCGACGCCGCAGCCATCTCCCGTCGCCTTTCTGGAGGAAAAAGAGGGGTGAGGCTAGACGCTGCCGGCCGACGACCGCCGCTCACGTAACTGGGGCCGTGAACATCGGGAGAACGCCGCCTACCGACCGACCGACTTGCTGATGGACAAAAGGGGTGTGGGGGGATTCATGCCGCCGACCGCACTACTGCAGACGCCGGGGCGTGGACCGCCGCTTCCGCAGGAAGGGTCATCACCTCCCAAAGGACACCGACCGGCAGCCGGTGATGAACTCAGGCCCGTGCGGCCATTTAAGATAAGATTAGATTTAAGATAGTTCGTAGGATAAATTTTAAATGAGTCTTCACCTCGATCATAAAAGAATCATTAAAATCACTTTGAAAGAAATAAAACAATGTGTTCGAAAGTAGTGATAGTATTAGAGTTAGCCCTATCATGCATGCCTCCCTCTATGGAGTCTGCAGACTGAGCAGCCGGGCCAACGGACGAAACACAAGTAATCAGGTGAGTCGGGGCAGCGACGCGGTGGGTATGGTTACAATATGTATTCCATTTTGACATTAACTTCATTTGTTTCTGAAAAAGCTCTTTATTAATTTCTTTTATTCTTCTTTTGAAGTAAAAATCCCAAGGCACTTTCCTAAATTAAAATGCACAGCTTCCCACTCAGTTATCGCACAAAAAGTGTGAAAGTTTTCCTCAGAGTTTTCAGATATTCAAATTCAGATATTCAGATATTCAAAATGATTGAACACAGCTGCCATAAGTAAATAGAACTTTGAAGCTCATTTTACAGCTACAAAGCCCGAACATTTGTTCCTGTAATTTTGAAATTAAGTCGTAACGTCAGTTATAGCTATAGCAAAGCTACTGCAATTCGTCTTCTACGCTATCGTAGGTTCTCATTTCTAGCACGCAAACATCACAATTCTTTACGTAAGGGACTATACAACCACGGATACCGTGGTGTACTGAGAAAACATTACCTGTTAAGAGAGAGGCGTTGATGAAATATGACCGAAATTATCAAAATATGCAGTAAGGTGTAATTAGTTTGCATTGACGAAAATGGGTTGAATTATAGCGCATTTTCAAAAACATCACATTTCTTTTCTCCTCCACATTTCAGATGTAGCTCTGAGACAATCGAAGGCGTTGCCCGCATTGAAATGGTCGTTTGGCTCACCTTTTCTATGTGGGATATCTGCCCGAAATTCTGAAAGTGCTCGTAGAATTTGTGAACGAATCCTGGTTATTTTTGCTAAATGCCCAATTTATCTTCCTCATAATTTTGACTACTCCTTCTTTTTCAAAACTAATTATTAAATCGTTTCTGTTTATCTCCGTGATACACAGCTTCTTCTTCTTCCGCGGCTGTAGTGCAGGGAAATCACTGCAAGCACTGTAATCGACAAAGTGATAGTAGAACGACTGTCGTAGTTCAATGTTCCCGCAATTCACCTCACTTAATAAATAAAAATTATCGCAATAAAAAATATGAATAATATAAAAGGAGTGTAAATAATCAGTGTTACAAGATATCAAGTAAGGTTATCAAAAGGTTTTTCTTTTGAGTTAATTATTTTGCCTTTATTTTAGTTTATTAGCATTTGAATGAACGATGAAAGATTGGGTAGTTTGTTACTGGTATACAAGGTTCTCTGTAGATAACTAATCAAATGTTTACAATTGATTCGGATACATTTGCGCTAGGCGAGCAAATGAGCAGCTACAAACTTAGTGGGTTTTCTCGTTTGGTGAACGATCAGGAAGATGAACCTACTGTCCGATTACATTCCGAGATCTCGCTCTCCCAACATTCATTCGACCTGCCCTTTTGTTCATTCGCTTTCCCTGACACTGCAGTGTTCGAAGTGTCGTTGTCACACAGCTCGTGCACAGACCTCTAAACTATAAACGCATTTTTAGTCGCTATCACCATTTGATCGAATTAACAACGAATCACAAACTTTAATCGATTTTAAAAAGTAATTTAGTTCCCAGGGATTCATAAATTTTCATTTATAAATTAACCCAGCAGTTTACTAAGAACTTTGTAGGTTTTCAAAATTATTACATGTTTTAATCATTTCATAAACTGTTATTAAGAAAATAATTAATATTCATTAATCATAACTTGAATAAATATTATGTATCAACAAAATATTATTACAAAAACATTACATATTATTACATATTATTACAAAAACAATGAACATTATAGGAAACTTTTATTATCAATGTTTGGGAAGTGGAGTCAGAGGAAATTCAAAATAATGAAAAGATAACAGTGGATGTGTTAGAATTAGCGTTTCAGAAAAGCAAAAATAGGAAATCCATGAGCCAGGATGATGTACCGATGGAATTATTGAAATACGCACATCAGATGAAAAGGTTCTTTTTATAATTCTTTATATCTATGGACTGAAAGCAAAGTACCTGCAGACTGGAAGCCTTAATAAGCCTCAATATTCATAAGAAGGGGTCAAAAGACTGTGATAATTACCATGGAACCTCCTTATTAACAATAGCTTCAAAATTGTGTACCACAATGTTTAAATACAAACTTAACAAGGAAACGGAGAACGTTCTTCAGAAAGCAGTTAATGGGTTCAGGAAAATAAAGCTGTAGTGATGCAATTTTCACTCTAAAGCAGATATTAGAGAAACACAATGAATACAATCTGCATACGTACTTACTGTTCCTGGATTATTGCAAATCTTATGACTGAGTGGCCAGATCAGAATTATGCTGTGTTTTAGAGATCTATGACATTCCAGGAAACTTAATTAATGCTATTAATAGCATGTAGCAAAACACCAAAATTTGAATAAAATGATTGCAAGGTGAATGATTGCAAAACATCGGATCTGCTAAAAGTCAACCAGAAATTAAGACAAAAGTGTGATTTGTCCCAAACCCTCTTCTACATTAACATGAACAAAATGAAGAACCTATGGATCACTACGAATCGGAGAGATGTACCAATAACGACAAATAAACAAACACGCATCTGACTTGTGCAGATAAAGTTCTTTTGGCTACTTACGAAAACTATATCCAAGAAATATAACATGCCTTAACAGAGAGCTACAGTCCTATAATATAAGGATATCTAGTAAAAATGAGGCATATCAAGGTAAATATTTGAGAAGAATAAAAGTTGTTATCCAAAAACATATTTTTGAACAAGAATCCAACTTCACTTACCTTGGCTGCAGAATATCAAATGACATCATCGCCAACTGCAAAAGAATGTAAGTAAATACAATTAGTTGAATGGCTTTATGAAGAGGCGTTTTAAAAACAATATGCTGAATAGCACCCTAATGAGATTTCACATTGTCATATCTCAACCTCCACTCTGCTTCACTAGTAAAAGTAAGGAAAAATAATGTAAGACACTAAGGAAAATTAACGAAAGAAGATTAGGGGTTTGAGGGATAGAGAGGTTAACGTTAGTTATTGATGGTGTAGTAAATTACATTAAAAATACCAACAAAAATGGTTCCATCATGTAAACAGAATGGAACCAAATACACTACCAAAGCTATATATCTCTGTAAGTTTATATTCTTTTATAAACCTAAGGGTACAGAGATGTAGGTAGACCTAGATGTAGGTAGATGAGGTGGTCAGAGCAGTTGAGTCTCGGAACGGGCCAATGGCTCCAACTCTTGTCAAGGAGGAAGAAGAAGAAGAAGAAGAAGAAGAAGAAGAAGAAGAAAATTGTGTTATTGTACATTTGAAGGAGTTGATGTTACATAACTACAATAAAAACAAAAGTGTCGGTCCGGATGGTCGAGAACGTGAAGGCAGTAGTGCCATAGTGATCTCGGGCCGAAGGATCGCGGGTTGGAGTCCCGCCTCGGGCACGGTTGTATTTGTGTTCGTCCTTTCCCCCCTATTCTCACCTCATAATGTCGTCTTCACAGTTACCATACCGTTAAATGCAATAGTGGTAGTATCTTTCGAAACAAATATTTCAATACTCAATTTTCCTTTCGATTAATTATCTGAACTACCTCATTTTTACAGTTAATATATTAGTACATCATACATCAGAAAATCTAGGGTGAAAGATACTACCAAAGTTAGATTAGGTTGTGAGCTGTGCTTCCGATAGCTGTTTGTTTGTTGATTGTACCCGACCGATATCCGAATCTCTCCGCATAGCCGATACACCGACCGCAGTAGCAAGTACACGCTCCGAATCGAGAGCCACTTCAACAGCACGAACATAACAAGCGAACATCGCTTAACAATCTTCTGCTTCCACAGACAGAGCAAACGCAGAATTAATCATTCCGAGAGACACCTATATATGGCATTCATGTTATGTGGTTCAGACCAAGGATTCTCAATTCATTGTAGGAGTATTCATTCCTCTTTTACTGGCAATATTTTCTAAATGCTGAAAAATACGCTAACGCTATTCTCATAAAAATCTTATAATTAACATAGAAAAATATTGTATTTCTTATTTCACATTATTTATTTGCCAAAATTTACGAGATATAGCTCTGAAAATGTTCTTGGCTTGACTTTTTTGGTAACATAAATGAATAAAATATTGAATTCATAAAATAAGTGAAAGTTGGCATTTGAGGATATGTAGTGGTTTGTCTTTAACTTTCTCGATACTACCCCTAGGTATAAGCAATTCTCTAAGCAAGGATCGAACCTCAACCTAATGCAATTTGAAATGTTACCTACCGTAAGTTGGACAAAAGACTGTTGATACAGCAGTATATAAAACAAACAGGAAAAGTTGTCATTCACATATTCACGTACTGGTGCCACACGAGTAATTGTATTTCGTTTAGAGTTGCGCTCACTGATTTTCGTATTTTCCCGGAACTCCACCACTGTTTGTGAATGAATACGGCTACAACTCTCAAGGAAGCGTGCAATCGACAATGACCAACGTAGGTTTTCCCACCGACAATCACCACTTGATGCCCTGCGATGCAACTAAGTACCGTGTGGGGGTCACGGTGGGTTCGTTATGTTTCCCCCTACCCAGACTCATCAGTTCAAGCCAGAAGCCAATTATTACGTGAGCTTTAGGTTCTTTTAACGTATGGACGGTTGAAAGAAAGCATCCAGAAGGTTAATCGTCGTACGCTACGTAATCAATCAGACTCATTCCAGACGATTTCAATGCCGTCATTAGCTTTCAATTTGTCGTCGTAACGCAAATGGCAAATGAGCTCTCATTTCATACTATTGTACTACATGTTTTCTCTAGAGACTAACCCAAGAGTCATTAAACTCAGCGTTTCTCCACTTCGTTGCATTCCGGTTAACTGAGTGCTCCGGCGTAGAATTCATTCATGTTCATTAAGCTCAGAGTGGCATATGAATGGTAAAGTAGCAGTTTTGTGGTTCTCATTGTATTGTACAGTTCTATTCCATAAAAATTTCAAGGATGATTTATGTCACTCTGTTGTGTAATCTGCATGACTATTAAACAGTATTATGTAATAGACAATTCCTAAGTTTTAATATTGAAGAGTGAAATAGAAATTATAAAACCTATTCTTAAATATTTACTACGTAAATTATCAGTAATACTAAGTGAATGTATATCTATATCTACATTATTATTGGCCTATAGGCCATTACTGACCACGCTACAAGATTAACGTGTGTAATTCTTCCAGGATCAGCTTTTTCAGCTGGATCCTTGGATTACAACAAGGTTGTTACGCCTTGAAGTGAGAATTATGAGATGAAAGGATGATGATGATAGGTGAAGGGACAATCACAAATACACAACCATGCCCGAGGCGGGACTCGAACCTGCGATCCTTCGGTCCGAGATTGCTACGACACTACTGCCTTAGCGATCTCATCCACCGGATATAATTTAATATGCAATATATATAATATATAATATATAATATATAATATATAATATATTATATATAATATATAATATATTATATATAATATATAATATATAATATATAATATATTATATATAATATATAATGTATAATATATAATATATAATATATATTATATATATATATATATATTATTTCTAATAATAATCGTTTGATTGCACTATTTTTGCCATCATACATACAGAAGGGTTTATTAGGATCTCATATTACTTTTCCGTTTTAGGATTGAAACAAAAGCTTATACATTCAAGTAATGTACATTCAAGTAATTGTGAATACTTTAAGGATCATAGTTGTCACTGCAAGTAATTCTCTTCTAAAAACTTTAGCTGTTTATTCCAGTCCATTGGTTACCACAGGTTACGTATAATAAGTAATTTCACACACTTAAATCAGAATTTTGAAGGAAACTTTATAAAAATGTCCCAAAATGTGCTTACGAAGAATGAAAACTACACCAATATCTCTGAAATTTAAAAGAATAAAGGAAGGGAGTAAAAAAAAGAAAGAAAATGATTTTTTAAAGTAGTTCCCTAATCGATCGAAAACGACAACGTACTTGAGAAAAAGAGAGGAAAAGGTATTGAAGAATAATTCACTATGAGTACTAGCAGAAGAGCTCTAACACCAGTTAAATAATGTAGATTGTATGTGTTCCGGAATTTTCAATTCCCATCACTCGAATCGGAAGCAAATTCATTGCCACAGTATTAAAACGTGAGTTAAACCAGCGGTGTGTTGATTGAAGCATTATTTCTAATTGTGAAATATTAATTAACGCAAAAATTACTATTATTTTCAAAATGGTGTATACGACCTTAATTTGAATATATAAGCCGAAAGATTTGATTAAGAAAATATCTCGATTTTGAATATTTTACGATGGCTTGTTAACTCTCCTGAAATATTTGAATTATTATAATTTTCGAAAATTCAGAGAGCTCAACGAAATTAAGACCTTCGCCATTTTTAAAGCATACTTCAGAATTGATCTAGATGAGAAAAAAGATATTGAATAAAATTGGAGCCGTTTCTGAGCAAATATCTTTTAAAATGCACATTTTTCATGCAAAAATTTTGCGAAAAATATTAATTGAAACAAGAGTTACAAATAGTGTCACAAAGTATGTGCTGTTTTAGCGCTACTGGTTACTACTTCAAATTATTTTTAAGACAGAGTTCGTTATCTGATTGAACTCTAGCATAATAAGCAGTCACGCCTCTATGCAATGTATAAAGCGTACACAGGCCTTCCAGCGTGGAAAGAAATTCAAAGTCGATTAGGGAAACCTACATATTTCGGCAGAGCGGATCACTTGCACAAAATTCAGATAAAAATTCAGAAAATGGACGTTGGGAAATATTCATTCGCGAATCGCACTATTAGGGACTGGAACAGTTTGCCTGTGACAATCTTCGATCCCTTTCCTCAAAGCCTGAGCAAATTTAAAAATAAATTATTTTCTGGAATGTAGACATGTTTGTTATAAATATATTTAATAAAATACAATGTAATTAACTATGTCATCTATGTAATTAAGTATTATTATTATTAATGTTATTAATAATATTAATATTGATGTTATTAATATTATTATTATTAATGTTATTAATATTATTATTATTAATGTTATTAATATTATTATTATTAATGTTATTATTATTATTTTTATTATTATGTGCAGTGCAGTGACGTTGTGAAAATGAGTGAAACAAGTGCGTAAGAAAGACATTACAGCTCGCTGTATCGCAGTGCGTTGAAGTGAAGTGTGGTGAAGTGGAGTTCTATGAAATATTGCACGGCGAAATGTTCACGTGAATTTGTAAAGTTGGTAGATTTTGTAAAGTTAAGGTCTGTAATGTTAAGTAAGTGTATTCTGCCAAGTTCTCACGCTTAATTGCAGAATTATTAATAAATCTAATCTAATAATATGTAGGTACTTGATTTTTTTTAACTTTCTCTCGTAACCGGTTTTCTTCTTCTAATGGTTTGGCAGCCTGAAATAACTAAAATGTACAAATAACGTTTTTTAAGATGCTTTGATTGACAATTCGGAATATATACGAGAAGCTTCTGGGGAAAGGATTTGCATTTGCCTTAGTGAAAATTTAGGGGGCGTCCCGCATCCAGATAAAGGCCGAGCTGAGCATGATGGTAAAGGAAGTTGTATCCTGCAGGCGCAACGGGCTCCGACGACCGCCCGACGCTACAATAGAGCTCATCCGCCCTTTCTTTGTATTCCTCTCACTTCAGGCACCGTTATTCCGCTTAAACATGTCCTCCTACGTCCTGTCCTTAGTACATCACCCAAGAGGAAGTGTCCTTTCGTGCTTTTTACGCTGAGATTGCACAATTTCAGTTGGGTGAGGAACTCACGGAGCATCTTCAGAAAAAAATTAAAAATAACTACGCTATGAGTTTGAAAATATGCATAACATTTAATACTAATATTTTAACAGATAGGAAGAAGTATCTAATTAATCGAAATATTTCGCTAAAGAGAAAATCTGTAGCCTACTGAACGTTTACGACTTACGAGAAACGTTACAAGAAATCTGTAGCCTATTGAACGAAACTTCCATGAAAGGACACAATCATAACTTACGTATTATGATCTACGATAACGTCGTATTCATACTTTTTTAATATGTTGAATTTTGTTTCTTTTAAGAGCAACAGAGTACACTGAATAAATTTACTGTGGACGACAAGTACAAATTCCTATACGTAAAACACGAAAAATTAGACGTATCTCACGTTTTCTGCAATGAATCAACACCAGAAATCATTCGCATTACGAAAAACTGGAAAACTCGTTCAGAGTACCCTATTCTATTTTTCTGTTAGTTTTCTTTTCCCACGACCGCGTGTTACCAGGGCAGCAAAAAGAAAAAAGTATCATTTTTCTTTTTCTCCCTTATGTGAAATGTTTCTACAATTCTATAAATGTGAGACAAATTTCACAATACGTGGTAGCATATAATAGTAATTTTATTTAGGTTTACTATGTCACTCTGCCCTAGTATAATAAAATAGTGCGGGGCCATCTGCACACTCCCAGATGGAAAGCGGATCTACTCAGCCAGCAAGTGACCAATATCGTAACCGTATCAGGCTAGCGCGACATTTCGCTGCCTGTCGGCGGGTCGCGTACTTTCACGGGGTAGCCGGATCCGGGGGCCGCCTGGTCCACCATCGGACACCGTTGCCGCATCCGCCACCACCGCTATCGACCGGACCAGTGTACGCTGC
>BOPP01000039.1:5149982-5168213 GCA_017312745.1 Gryllus bimaculatus | reverse complement strand
GGGGCGGCGGCGGAGTCTGCGCGACGGTCGCTGCGCTGTTCCCGCCCGCGCGCGCTCAGCCCGCGCCCGGCCCGCCGCCCCGTGGACGGACGTGGAAACGGGGAACAATCGATACACAGCTTCAGAGAGTTGCCGCTGAGGCGCTGTCGTCGACAGCATGCCCGAAAGCCCGGGTCGCAGTCTTCTCCTGCCCAGAGCAGACGGGACTACTGAGGACGTTTTCTGGCTACGTGATTTCGAGAGACATTTCATTTTATCTTTTTAATACATTTAATAAATTCGCGTACGTTGATAAGGCTTTTAAATGCGTGCAGAAGGATATTAAAAATCTAAAAATCAAGACAAGGAATTTCGTATTTTTACAATGTAGGTGCATAGTTCTCATATTGTTTTACATTTTAGTAGGATATTTTCAAATTTCCTTTCAGAATTTTAACAGTATTTTGTAGAAATGAATTAAAATTGTGTAGTTTGTAAAGAAATTACTTTTCTGTTCACTTGCCTTTGAAACAATTCATAAACTTCACTATGATAATAATAAAAAATTATATAAAGAAAATAATGCTCATGCAAAATTTATGCGTTTGGAAAAAGGTAATCGACATTAGCGCAAACGACGAGCAAACACAAACGCAAGTAATTGCGAAATGAAAAATTACAAATGCATTCGCTTAATTGCAGGCACTCTGATAAGTGAAATTCGATACGAATTGTCAAGTAACATAACATGATTTTAATTTATCGTAGTAGAAAGGGACGGGTCTAAATCGTCTGTTTTTTAAAAAGTTTCTAGAAACGTAAATAGTTATGATGAAATAAGTTGTAGGTAAATATAGAGATGTATTTGTGCCTGTACACTCAATTCTACATCTCACCGACTTTAACCACATAATATATGATTATCACACGTGTTTTACGTCTCTCATTGCGACGTATGCTGTAGACATTGCCTTTATCTGCTCAGGCGCTAGAGCTCGAGGTGCATCTAACATGCCGCTGCCATTGCACTTTATCATATCAATGTGGTTCAAGCACCAGTATAAACAGAATGGAGTGAGACAAAAAAGGTTATGAAACTCTAGGAAACGTGGAGGTTTTGAAAATGATAAATGTTTGCAACTGAACTTACTGAGTAACGACATATAACGGAATAATGTGCTTTAATTCACATGTTTGCCCCTGATAAGCAATCCTATAGGCCCAAATGTTCTGCAGGTGTATCAAATAGTCTGCAGATGCCGACTACGCCAAAACATGCTGTCAACAAATAAGAGGAAATTCACACGTATAACTCCGTTATGTGAAACTTCCCATTACATGTTCATTGAGAAAAACGTAAAATCATTTCGACCTCTCTGCATGTTCTAGAAGTTTGTGACATTTACTCTGAGACACGAGTTCAATGTGCATCTTGCGAAACTGCATGGGCGCAGTTCGAGGGTCCCAACATGCTATGTTCGCTACAACTGAATTTAGGAAACGCCTAGGTAGCGCTTCCTTGTGACACATAGGTCCATACGGCGAGCAGCCTAGTGATACCTGCCGCACGCTGTTGCCGGCATTACATATCGTGCTCAAGCAGGATTCTAACCCGCAACACTTTCGCCCGAGTTCACCAGGGCGTTTTAGCCAACTCGGCATTCAGTGCAACAATAATTTCGGTGTAAAATATGTTCAAAAACTAAATGCGGGATCAATATTTTTACGCTGCCAAGGTACATATTATCACAACTTTCTACAGAAGTATTTAGCCTTTTAATGTTCTTCTCTACGCAGCTCGTATAGTAACCGACCTGTTCACTAGTTATCTATGCATGGATACAATGATTGAAATACCTGTTAGTCAACAATAAATTTGAGCTGCAAAAAGGGTGTTCATGGCAAGTGTTTTGGGGTTCTGTTTCTTATTCCATAATTCATTTCATTCATGTCATTGATCACTTATCGTATCACTACTTCTTTCCAGATACGACTACAATCATCTGTATTAGATTCGTGTTTATCATTCATCTTAAAAATTAGATCTGAAATTAGAGATCTTCCTGACATAGTTTTTTAAATGGCGTTAATTTATACACTATTACATTTGATTCTGTGTGATTACGTTACGGATGAACACCTTTTGATAGTTTTGGAAGGACTCGCAAGAAAAAGGATTTGCACATAACGCAATTAAAATAGTACTCCATTTCTCGTGTTATTTGTAATGGAAAAATAATATATTTTAGAAGAATCCATGTGTAAATGTTTAACAATTGAAATCGCCTGGGTGTTTTCGCCAATAACGAGTTATTTTATTTAGGATTTGCTTCACTGGTCAAACATATGTGTCAACAAGCATGTGCTACCTGGAGTTTGAATTCAAAATCGTGATATTCTGCAACCAACATCCTAAACTTTTCACCGCCAGGTCGTTTAACATTCCACGACGCATCAATGATTTTTTTTTCAAAGTATCAAACTGTTAAAGAAATTTGCACTGGTGCTGTAGAATATTATATGCACTAATATATTGTGCTTTATATATTGCGCGTAATATATTGTGTTTTATATTTAAATATTTTTATTCAAAATATTTGGAGCCTTTTTCCAGAAAATTCATTTATAATATTTATAAAAATACGTCAACTTAATGTAAATTTACTTGAAAACAAGTCACATTTGAAAAAAATGTATGACTTTTAAAAAACTAACTTGAAACAACCGATTTCGTTGACAGAAAATATCTTCAAAATGTAGTTTTTGTAGAGGAGGGTCGAAGAAATTTTTGCAATTTTCAAAATTTAAGAGACATTCATCAAAACCGGATCCATACAATATTTATAAGCTAACTTATTTGAGAAGAATATAAGGAAGATATTTTAGCCTTCTTTGAGAAAATCTCTCAGAAGTATTTTCAAAAAATGTTCGATTTTGATTTGACAGTTTAACCCGCAGCTAAGTAAAAATACTCAAATTTTTGAAATATTGTTTTCAATATCAATTTAAAATTTCATTTTGAAGAATAATGTAATTTTTGAAAATTCACAGCTTGAATTGGTATCATATTAGTGCATTTTGCTTTACCGCAGAAAAAAATGTTAAGAATTTTTTTTGAATCGTGGCAATCGAACCATATTCAGTACCTTAGATCCCAACTAGGATATATGGCTACATTGCACTTACAAGAAAGTAATTTACAAGGTCTACGAACAATAAAATTTAATTCTTTAGGAATCAGGGCCAATGGAACATGTATTTCAAGCGGAAAATAGTAGCTTCTTCTTGCACCATTACCTAATACTGCAAAATACAACTAGTGGCATACGAGAAAGGAAACTGGAAAGAAGGAAACTGCATTATTGATTGATTATACCGACAATACAATCAACTTTCGAGTATTAAAAAAATTTGAAATTTTGACTGCAAAATCGAATGAGATCACCACCAAAGACGCACGTACAGTGTTTACCGGCAGCAACTGCTCTAGAAACAGTATGGAAGGGATAGATCCGTAGAAGACGTTATAAGATGTATATGTAAAGGAAGATTGATCAACTAAGTTATATTTCTAAGAAACGGAGACATGATAAGAGAAAATTGATGTTCTGCAGCCTTCATTAGCATAGCCTTCTTTATAATTTTTTTCAAAAATGCCTTTCCTTTTATTAACCTATTCATCATTTATTGTCGGATGTGCACATTGGCAGTACCGGAAAAATGCTATTTGACCAATATGACATCACTGCTGTAGTAAAATACTAAACTGTGACGATAATTGCGTTCAACATGGGAAGAATGGAATCGCAGAAATTGGCAATTATGGTGCAAGGGGTATTTACTTCAACGCAAACAGGAGTTTTAGTAGGTATTTATGCATAAACTGTGTATGATATATGTGGCAAAATGATTTACGAGCTTAGGATTACGTGGTATAATAGCAAAGTATGACACATGCCAACATTCATAGTGAAGCAAAGTAGCGCGACGTGCCTTGAACACGTGCCAATTTTTTGAAATTCAGTTCAACTAGAACTCTTGTATTGTTCTGCGATATTTTCAGTGTTACAGTCCCTTACTACTGTTCTTTTTAATAGTCGCATATCTGTAGAAAAGATTTCTCCACAAAATACGGAGGCAGAATTTCTCCACAAAATACGGAGGCAGAAGGAAAAACTGTTCCCTGATGTTTACATTGAAAATCGTGCTAAAAGGTTTTTGCCCTTAGATTTACATTTAATTAAATACGTTTCTACTGTAAGAACTGAAATTAAACTATCAATTACATTACTAAACTTTTTTGAAACACCATAGCTATAATGCTTTCCTTACGTCGTCAGATACTGCCGGGGAAAGAATAAATTCTCCATTCTGTAAGTTGCTCTCGCAAATATAATAACAACAATTTTAATTCGAGTCTTGCATTAATTAAATAGCATTAAGCTATATTGTATTGATAAATATTTCCAGACAAATAATCAATCTTCTTTTGAGCACAAATTTTGTTCCTTCATGAACTATGCATGCTACAATGGCACATCTATTTATAAAACGTCCCTAAAACATTTTGCTATATATCGTTGCAAGACAGTGAGTTGCAACACTGTGTTGCAACGTTCCAGCATACTATGGTTCGAAACACTTGTGTAGTGAAGTTACCTGTGTGCACCATCGACGTGATAAGTTGTCACTAATTGTGGAGCATACCGAGATCTAGTTGAACCTGCACTTGCGAGAAACGGAAAAACATTTTTTTCTTGTAGAAGCAAAGCTACCATCATAAATAATTTCACAATTAACAGTGAGATAAATCATGAAATTCATCTTAGGTTTTTAGAACTCATTAGATTTATATTTGGGGCATTTACTACATCACTGGCAGTGATAACAAACGCATTTCGATTCTTCCTACAGTTTCCCCATTATGCGCCATAAACAATTAGTAACGATACTGATCATAACAAACGTACAGAATATTTATTTTAATAATGATCTAATGAATGCATTCATAATAATTTGGGCTATATACATCTAAAATACTAAACTTGCCTCTAACGTGCATTGTGGGGAAGACTAGGGCTGATTCATATCAGTTGGTAGTCACTATTTGTTTTACACAACCTCGGCTTAGTTTTAGCAAGCTTTGTTGTATTAATGAAAACTATCATTAATTAGCATACTTTAAGATTTTTATTCGTGAATGTTCGACTGTGGAATTTGTGGCTAGGTTAAAGATCTAGTCAAAAGGTGGCAACTAACTCCAATTGTGGGTTCTTGGGGTAGGTTGGCACTAACATGGAGTACGTTGGCTAGCTACTTCTGTGAGGGTGTGGAGTCAGTGGCAGAATGAATCATTTTTCAATGCTTTATTTACATAAATAAATGCAAACAAGTTTCTCACTGTTTTGGTTTTCCAGAACATCCTCACATTGACGACAACAACAGCAGTCTTGGTAGCTTCAAACTTAAGTATTTGGAAATTAGACTTTAATTGGATTTTACCAGTTCTTTGCCTCTTTTTTAACGAAAAAGTGTTTATCTTATTTTGAACATTATGTAGATAACATTTAACGTTTAGAACGTGCACGCTAAAGCGAACTTAAAATTGGCGATAAATGAACAAGGCAATGTTGGAGGTTTCACCTACAAAGAAGAAAAAAATCTTTAAAAAATAAATGAATGATAATTTTTTACAGAAGTAAGATCATTTTTTACCAGTTGATAACTAAACGATTAAGCTATTACGTGTTTGCTCAGATAAGTCGTGCTTATCGTAAGGAGAACGATAGGAGGGACACCCCTCCCCGTTGCGACGTGTTCCACAACGACCCTCTACCACGATGTCAGCGAGCTGTTGCCGCTACTGTCGGAAATGGCTGCAATACGTAGGCGGTCCCACATGTATCGCTTGCTCGTGTCAGCTCACGATCGGCGGGAGAGCCCACATAGTGAGCCCGTTGCGTTATCGAGCCATCAGCCCAAAGTAAAGCACATAATTAGAAATACCATGGAAAGGTTGGTACTTCCACTCTGTCTATTCGGAGTAGAGTAAACATCGAATGACGGCAAAACGTGTCTGTCTGTGAACATCGCTAGCGGCGAAACTGTTCGGCCCATTTTCTCCAAAATTGGTATTCCCCGATCGATTGGGCTGATGTCACGTGCACTTGAATTTGAAATCGATATTTTAATTTCCGGGGCTACTTTACATGAAGTCCCTGGGACATTTCCAAAATTTTCAAAACAAAAAATGGCTCCACTCTTTTTTATTAAATTCTATTGTTGTAGGTTTTATGTTCGTTGAAAACCCTCATATTTTTCGAAAATTGCAAAAATTCAAGATTTTTTCCCTTAATGACATCTGTTCTATAAAGATGTATTTTGAAAATAGGTCATGTACAACTTTTCGAGAATTTGAGTATTTATCGCGTAATTTTGCCTGAAAACACAGTCGAGAAAGTACGTACGACATTAGTTTCGAAAAAACGAGTTGCTACTTTTGCAAATAATAGTAGTAACTTCAGACAACAATATTTGAAAAATAAGAATCGAAGGGCTGGCTTCCACTGGCTTCAAACTTGCAGAGCGTGAAGCTTATGTCCCTATGTGGTGAAGATTAGAACAAATAATATTTATTTTTTCTTATTTTTTATTTCAAATATATGATAAAATACTAATACTATCCTAATACTGAAATTACAATAATATATCATAAATGATACTATTTGGACTTTTTTGGTTTCAGATATGTTCAGGGAAAACAATTTTAATTGACCATTACAGAGTTACTGATTCGAGTATTGGACCACTCGCAAAATTGCCATTGTTAGGAGACCACTATACAAGAATATCAAAGTTTGGAAATAAAATTGATAAAATATAGAACGAATTAAAACTGGGCGTGTTGTAGTCAGGGATCAATTCAGAAAGAGTTATTCTAATTGCAACTTGAGTTTCACATATTGAACTTAGTTCGGTAATCCAATAAATTAAACGAAACGACGAAAATGTTAACTGCAGTCACTACTGGTGCTTTTTCCTAGACGTGAATTAAAATAAAGTAAAATATTTTTATTTTGCGGAGAAGGTTTGGTGACAGAGGATTGAACTAGTTGATATTGTGCCAAAGCAATCTCAATTAAAGTGTTAACCAGACCCAAAATGGATTTTTGATTGAAAATGGTCATAGAGATGACAAAGGTACTCTAAACTAAAAAAAAAATGATTCGAGAAAATCAAGAGTTAGATTGAAGGATTCAGCTGAAAAGAGGTGAAACGGTGAAATACGAAAATATTACTTTCCAAGCTTTAAAACACATTTGAGAACATCATCGTTACACGAATCACTCTCAATCACCCTTCCGTGAAAAGGTCTTATATTGAAAAGAACGTGAGAGAGCTACGGCTTATGGAAGCCTTGGGTGATGTAGTAAGCCATGTGCAACATCAGACCCTTCAAGTTTTCTAATGTTTCTATAAACTCTTGTTACTACCTTTATTATCATTCATTTACGTATACTTAGAAGTGCGGGATAAGGACTCTGAAAATCAATGCTGCGTATACAGTCACCGAATCGTCACAAATATTTTTTACTGTTTTGGATGATTAATATATAATAAATAAAAATATATTCAATAAAGTATTTCTTCATATTCATGGCTGCTGCTCCCAATTCGCGTTTTTAAAGTCATAGCCGAATGCTACCTATAATTATCTTTCGTCTATTCTACATCCTCTTTGGTTTGAACGGTATTTTCACTCTTTCGATACCAAACATTTTCACTGAAATGATTTACACAGCAATTTTTTGCCACCATTTGCGCGAACTCCAGTATAACCTTCGTAACCACATCCGTTTTCTGACCACTTACTCACTCCGCCTAAGCCCCGATCTTCACTTCCACCTTCACCTCAAACTCTTCTCTCCTCCACCGCCTCTTCTCTCCGCCACCAAATTCCTCCGCCTTTGCGGCTCCACTCCTTTCACTTACATGTCTGAGTCTTTATTGATAAATTTTCTCCATCGTATCTCTCGTCTACTTTTTCTATCTCTCAAATCGCGCCTCTCCAACTTTTGCCACTTTACATTCTTACGTCCACTTCACATTGCACTACCGGCTGAGTTTAGCTGCAACACTGCCGCAGAAATCAACAGTGACTGACCGCCTGGTCCGAGGGTTTGAGTTGCGTCGCTAACGGATTTTGACACCAGCTTAATTTTTGGGTTGAGACTGTCTGGAGGTGAATTCCAGCGGCCAGCTGCTCTGACCGGCAGTTTTTTTTGTTTCCTTCGATGAATACTACGCAAATGCAATACTCTAACGAACGGGCTGCGAACCGCGTGCGCTGCTTCCTACCTCGCGCATGTCCCTCTTACATTTACACATACATGCACTGCACTATCACCACACGTGTTGGGAGCTTAAAGCTTGCCTCAGAAGGGGCGGTGGGAAGTGATACTTGGAAAGACAAAAAACTCAGAACCTCACTGTAGGTCGACACCTGATCGCACATTCTCTTGGGAGACAAACACCGCCACCTCTCGGGATACATTTACCGTGCTAACGACCGTATCAGTTGACATGTCAGGAAACGTCAGTCAACGAATTAATAAGATTGGGCATCTGACTGTATCCCATTTCCATCTCCATCTCCAGCAACTTCTCCATCTTTTAACTTCTCCATCTCCACCAGAAACTCCGCAACTCGAATGCACTGCCATCACCACCATCTCCACCAGCCCCGCCTCCAATGCCCCATCCCATGCACCCCATTCCAGCGCAACCATTGACGGCGGGGCGAGGGGGGGGGGGCGCCGCTGCGCCCTCGAGGCGCTGCAGACCGCCGGCCGGCACAGGGTTCTTGTGGTCCTCCACGCGCCCCGCATGGCGCTACCTCAGCGCCGCGGCCCCCGCGCTCCGCCCGCTCCGCCCCGCCCGCCCCCCCCGCAGCGCTACACCGCACGAACAATTGAAACAATTGCGCGTCGCGTACCGCCGTCTGCGCCCGCCCTCCCGCGTCCATTCCTCTCGTGCTGGATTCCGGGGCTGTCGGGACCGCCCCGTCCGCCCGTCCGCCCGTCCGCCCGTCCGCCCGTCCGCCCGTCCGCCCGTGCGTTCGCCCATTTGCGCGTCAACGCGTCTGCCCGCCACCCGTGCCTTGCGCACACGCTGCCCGATGCCCTTTTCGCAAGCCGCTATAGTGCGACTAATGAAGAGGGAATTGCTTCTTATTGCACCAACAGAAGAGCCCCTTTCGATGCTCATTGTGTCTTTGTTATCGTGTGTAGTATATTATCGTATGTTATGGTGTGTAGTATATTAAAGAATATGTCATCATATTATTTTATGTACCGTATAATTTATTGAAATGTGTACGTTTCCACACATCTCATCTTTTCTTACATTACAGTCATTAACATTCTCCCATTTTCTTTCATTCCCTTCCACATTTCCACTTCTCACTCTCCCTTCTTCTCCCACTTATACTCGTTTCCGAAAAGATTCATTTTTTGTACATAATAAACAATTTACATATCTCAGGAGTGTTTATATATCTGCAATGAAAAGTTTAACATATAAAGTATTTTTTAAAACCAACTTTTGAGTGCTTATTACGGCTCAGTCATTCTGAATATTCAAGATTATTGGACAAAATGAATGAGTAAAAACCAGAACTGTATAAGTGGCATTTTATAAATTCTCAGAAAAACATGTTTATTTTAGGATATATGTCGGTGACAAAATATTTTTGTGCTTTTAATGAACAATTGAAATGCCATTATTTTAATGATGCAAAGCACCACACCTTTACAGAGTTAGTGATTTAAATAAACAAATTTTTCATAATTAGAAAATATCGCTTATACCGTTCTGGTTTTCACCAATCAAATACGCTCAAAATTATCTTAAGAGCTTATTTTCGAAGTTTCAACTTTTTCTCCCCGAACCGGCGTTTCCTCTGTATATCTCTAATAGAAACCTTAACTCTGAATTCTTTCACCTTTTGAAGTTGCTTTCTCCGAAAATATTTGTTGCTTAATAAGTTAAGAAAGACGCTTCTATAAAATTACACTATTTATGAAGAATGTTGTAAATATTCCTTTACAACTGAAATAAATATTAAATATCCTCTTAGAGAAAACCTAAATTCTGAGAAAATGCAGAAAATATCCTTGATGCAAAACTCTTTATTCATTACAAAAAAACAATGCGAATAGGTACTTTCGTATATAAACGTCAGTTAAAGCACTTATTTTTCGTGTGTTCGGATGCACGTAGTTTACGATCGTTTTGGTGAAATGAGCACTAAAACGCCCGGACCTTGCATTTACCGAGGACGTCCGCGGGTCGTCATTTTGACTGTTCATGTATGTAATAGGTTATTTCTGTATTTTGGTATTTTATACACAGAAATAAATATATTTACTTCAGTTACCATTTCCTCGATTGATTTCAGTAATTAGAAGAACATCTGCAATTCACATTAAAATAATTACGAAAATTTTGGTTGCTAACACGTGAGTTGCCTTTCGTCGTAAGATAACAGTCCCTATAACATTTCATTCCATCACGGACTTCTAACTTCGACACTTCAGATACGATTAACAATTTTGCTTTTGAACAAAGAGAACGTCCATGGTTTCTCTGATGAGAGATAACATGATATAAACAAAACAAGTCGACACAAGGAGCGCACAGTTTAGGAGCTATTGGGAAGCAGTCAATTTGATAGCTGTCGGGCGTTTATGAGAAATCGATCCATATAACAATTTCAGAGTGGATGCATTCTTTCGGAATTTTCACATATATTTTAAATCATAAATACATTTGAAGTCGAATAACCACATTGGCCATACTGTTTATTTCAAGAAAGGTAACATTACCTGAATTTGTTGTAGTGAAGTTAATATGATATTTATTGTTCAACTTTTGAGTGCTCAGGTTTCCAAATACGTGGTATTTTAAACTTGATGCATAGGTATTACACATGCAACACTTAATGCATATCTAAAGCGTTACTTCTACTTCCTTTGTTTTGAAAATATCTATCCAGAGAAATAAACAATAATGAGGAATCGCATCGCACGTTTAATAAATGTGTAGTATAAAAATGTAGATAAACCATTTTAGGTGCAAAGACGACATTACAATCGTGAGTCGAACACGACTTTTTGTAGTCCTAATCGAACATTCGAAAATTGTTTGCTCTTCATAATTGCATTACGATAATTTATTTGTTACATCGTGCTTTTGATAATTAATTTAATGAATGATATATACGATGTTTTATGACAAAGAATTCACAAAAGTGTTAGAATCTCTCATTTCGCAATTTGATGGCAAACAAACATACCTTTATGAATGACCAGGAATTACCGCACAGGAAATCTGAACCTGATACGCTCACATGTTACACTAATAGCAAATTCGAATTGTGGTTGCATCCATTTTCGTTCAATTTTTTTCAGAGAGAAGTGCAACGCTTATTTTTGTTGCATTTCGCCGTTTTACAGCATCAAATGACAGCTGGAAAGTTCTGTTAATACTTCAGAGTTTAAATAGGTCAGGTTAACTTCTGATTCCCCCCCCCCCGCAAATTGCAATAAATTTTTGTGCAGAAATAATCAAAACTATACTGGTATTCATTGGATGGTGGTAATTTCTAGAGAGTTAAGTGCAATTATTCCAGAACTTCCGTTTGAATACTGGTTTGTAGTACAGCAAAGAAATGGCGAGTCTCCAGATGCTTCGACGCTCGCTCTTTCTCCGGTAGCAGGTGGCTGGAGTCTGCCGCGCGGAAATGCACAAGGGAAAGAGTGGCGACATGGAGTGGAAGAGGAAGAGGTAGTCTACCCGTATACTCTCCTATGCCCTTAAGGGGCCGCACCATTCTGCACTCCAGAGCCACTTACCCGCCATCAAAGTTGTATTCACCGCTTGCAGCCTATTGTCTCCGATTCAGAAGCGACACAAAGTGAATGCAGATCGTGAATGGATACAAGAGAACTTTGAGAATGGGACAGTTGGTCGGGAGGTCTGCGGACTGCGGACCCCCTTCGTTGGCGAAGGATCTCTTGATCCACTGTGCGATAGGAGCGAAGGATATTCGCCGAGTGGAGGAGGAGGTTGGGGAAAAAACGAAAAGAACTCCAATGCAATGTTATTGGTCCAACGAAATACTACTTTATCTCATTCTCTTCGAGCTTTCTGTGACGGCGTATTAAGGTGCAAAAAATTCAGTGCGACGTTTCTCTTCTTATACAATTATTTTCTTATAACACACGATAAATGTAGGGTTACTTATCAATTACTTTTTTATTCTGTGTGCACAATGTTCATCCTCATGTAATGAGTCACTACATTTTTCATCCTTAAACAGTAAATGTTTGTTTTACAAGTTGCGCAAGGCTATTATGACGATGCATGCATGAAATCACTGACTATCTAACGTACGATGCCGTCTATTTCATACATGTATCAATAGACAAGGGAATGGCACAACGGTTTGACCTCGATACAAATAAAGGATAAATGCTTCTGTCGATGGGTTGATACCATGTGACATTTTTAGACAACATTATAAAACCGGGAAACATATCAAGTATACATAATAATTCATGAAAATCTGCACAAACACACAGGATAAGAATTTTTTATCTTTATACTTACATAACACCATTAACTTGAACTCAAAAAAAACTTGCTGAAAGAACGTGAAAAATTTTGTATACTGTATTATCAATTAACACGTTATTTGGGGTGTTATAAACATAATTGTTGACTTTTTATATCATAATTATTTCAGTAAAAACGGTAAAAATGCTTCTGTCGTTCTGCTTAGACGGAAAAGAGCTACTGTGATATTCGAAGACGACATCAACTGAGATGAAATATTGTTTTCCCGGTTTGGATCACCACTCCATCTTGCGTAACCTCATGTTCCTGCTTCCACACTACGAAGTAAAGTACCACTTTTGTCTTCCGCTAATTAGAAACTCAATATGAAATAAATTTCCATTCAGTTCGAAGATATCGATTTTCATAATCCTAAGTTTCAAACGTGTATTTTTGCTTAATATTGAACCATCGTTTCTGAACTTTTCATCCACAATTCATGCGGAACGCTTAAAGTAAAATGCTCTCCATTCAGTCTCTTACAACGAAATAAAACCATATTAGCTTCCTTTATTAGTTTTAAATTTAAAAATAAAAAACCTAAAAATCGCTACAAAAAAACGTTTTGCAATAATGTTTGCAATATTCAGAAATATATTAATTTGTTATCAGTACTATAAAATCAAACCTGCAGTTCATTACCTTGAGCTTCAAAATCCCTTCCCCATCCTTTTACTACATGTAGTTGATTGATGAATAAAAATACCAATAAAGAGACGTTAGCAAGATTTGAAAATGAGCGTAACTCCGAAGAGATAATGGTTAGCATTCTAATCATCAAAGTCTCATTGTTGGTATTTCTAGTCATCATTCAACTATAATATGATTTATTTAACCGTGCATTTAAAGTAAATCAGTTGTTCACAGTTTCATCCAATCGGGAGCTTAATGTCCCCATAGTGACGTCACTGTAGAAACACATACGCTCCCGATGGGATGAAACTGCAACAGCTGATATGTGTCACGTGCGCGACTATATAAATTGTATTATATGTGTAGTGAAATGGTGGGAAAGGTATTCTGGAGCTCAATCAAACGTGCGCAGATTATGGTTCTCCCCCCATACGCTACATTTTACTGTCTTTTGAGGGAAATAAATGAAATAAGCAACTTTCTCATAGCACAGAAATAGAGTGTGATTTTCATGAGAGTTTTGATTCATCATTATATACGTGATAGATCAGAAAAACAGCAAGCAATCATCCATCATAATCCCGCACCATTATGCAACATATCTGTGGGCAATATGCATATTAGAAAACATGCTTTTCCGTATGAATCTATATAGTATCAATATAGTAAATAAACAGGTTTATTAGCATTCTGAGTCATTATGGTTAGAATTATTATTATTATTATTATTATTATTATTAATATTATTATTATTATTATCATAGCTATATTGGCTAGTGAGATTAAAGTAGGCAAGACACCATTTACTGTGTGCTTATAGTCATGAAACGGATGTCAAATTAAGTCATCAGAATTCTCAGTCATTTAAGGGACTAATCAAATCTAAATCCTATTTAGTATAAAATTATAAAATCATACAGCATATTAATAGACAACGAATTTACAAGATTCATGAATCAGATATATTTATTGTTTACAAGACAAAAAACACTAAAGAATTTCTTTTTGGCATCATTATCTGGATGAATATTACATTCGAAATAGTACCCAATTGTGAAATAAATGCATGAATTATATACCTTGACATTCAATTTCTGATTGAACGTGTAATATCTTCAAAACTATAAGCAGAAAAGGATTTATCAGACATCGAGGACTCCTATCCACAATTGTTAGAGTTGCAAAGAACGAGTGATACGAGCTGTTGTGACGCAACGAAGTGAAGTAGTTTCGATAACCCTGCCGAGGGTCCCTCATGTCAGGGAGGGCTAGCCGTTAATGAAAGTCCCAATCCGCGCATTAGCGAGTCGTTAGCCGGAATTCAAGGCCGTCTGCTAATGACGCGGCCGGCACGCGACATTGGACGGGGGACGGGGACGGGCGCGGAGAGATGGTGGGACCGCGGCGGGGGCGGGGGATGCGCTGACGGGGTGCCCGTATAGGGCGCAGCCCTAGCTTTGCAGGAAAGGGAACACTCCAGACAGTAGAAGTATTATTTTGAAGGGCACGATAGTTGTATTTGTGAAGGCGATGAAAAAGGAGAATATATTTATGGCGTTGTGTTTAAGATTGCAAATATGATAGCAGTGATAATTACAAATATTATAATAGAATATTAATAAAGGTAAAATAATGGGAAATGACATCGATAATTTTTACTATTATACTCTTTTTGTTCTTGCTAATATAATATTAATAAATAGAAAAAGTTGATAAATATTAAAATTGATTGTAACATAAATATAATACCCATTGATATTTTTATTATTTAAAGCCTAATCAACATCTAAGTTTATAGTGAGTAAAGAAATACAATATTAATACTACTATTTTAGTAACTATTTTCATAAATGTAACGACTAATGATCGCCTAACTTATTAGATCTTAAAACTCAATTTTACAATGCTTAATTGCAGTGCCTTGAAACAAGTGCAGAAACTAGTTTTGTATCTTCAAAGTAAACTTCAATTTGCTTATAATCGTGTAATTGTAGGCAGTAACTAATGTTTATACACTAAGGAAATGCCGTCAATGGTTTATCCATAATACGAGAAAATTCCAATTTTGTGGTAATTTTTTATCGACGTTTCTCACGAAACACTTTTTTATGACCATTATTTTATGATAATTGGTACAATATTTAACCTCCCTCTCTGTCTTCTTTTAACTTACTGATTTGTGAGATAAGTTCCGACTTGGGGAGAAATGCTCAGTGGGATAGTTAATATCTTGTGGGCAAGATCTTATGTTTTGACACAACCTAAAGGTAATGTTATTTTATCTCAAGACTTGGAAAGGGGATTTCGAAAAGAGAAATGTTAAAATGGGAACATTGATTTCAGTTAGAAACAATAACAAGCATATAATATGAAAATCACAAATTATATACACACCGTAATACAATAACCAAAACCATCTTCTTGAAATTGACTATATAAAATGGAGAATACAAAACTTACAAAGTGACACAATATTCAAAAACATCTTCACAAACAAAAAGAACAAACCATCCTGCATAAAAGATTCCGCTATTATAGCTAATATGCTTATCATACAATACAATGAATTGAATATTTCCAACACTTTTGGAATACAAAATGCATTGAAGTTTTGCAAAACTAACACTTGTGCGTTCCCAATAGTCAAGAATGAAGCGGTGTAATTGAATTACCTGATCAACTTCACAATTTCCTTTACTACTCAAATGATATTTTACAACAAATTATTGGTTAAATATAGTGCACGGTACACCCTCAGAGAAGTGGAGGGCGGAGGCGAGGGGTCTCCTTAAGCCCTCAAATTACGCGAGATGATAAAAGCTCTGATAGAAGTTAATAAAACTCACGGATAGACGATTTTCATGACTTGCCCTTCATAAGCTTTGTCCCTGCCGCACTCTAATGCCAATTTACTTTAAACTGCAAATTTTATACTTTGCTCGCTCGGATCAAAGTCAAGTCGAGGCTCCGACCTTCGGCCCTCGCTTTCACTATAAACATCTTTAATTCTATCCACCGCAAAATTACCAATTCATCTGTATAAGATAGCACTTTCCAGGAAAGCCTCCAAAACTCAAACTGCGCAGTTACTGCCGGAGCGGCACGAAGAGCCGATTTAAAATATTTCCGAAGTTACCATACACTACACTTCAGCCAAATTTTTGAATCCTATTTCTACAATTTTCAAATATAGTTAAATCTTATTTCTTCTATTTACAAATTTCCACGAGATTCACTATAACTTATTGAATATTACTTGAAAGGAGATGGACCTTTATTATTTACTTTCTGTTCTATCAAATATCCCCCTCCCCAACTTCAAATTTATATACAACTTGCTACAAGTGCACGAACGCGTTCGGCGAGGGACAGGGGCTACTGCGAAATTCCCTTTGATGCGCGACCTCGCACGACGGACGACTCGTCTCGCATCAACCGGGCCAGTTCACGGTGGCTTTCTCTACCTCAGTTACAGTAGTCCGTTGCTACTAATTAGATCTTTAACTTGCATAATTATAATGAATTACATAAAGCTACGAGAATCTAAACCCTGAGTTTTTGGCACCCGCATCTGGGAATCGGTCAGCGATAGAAGTCTCCCATACAATGTGCTTACGTAGCCGACTTCTAAATCCTACTCGTCCGTTGAAAAAATATTGTTTTTTTACCTTCTGTAGTATCTTCAGGCAGTATCTTGTCAGATGTTAAGACGTCTTCCTATAATGTTTCCAATGTTTCCCAGATTGAGGCCAAATATTGTAAGATTATTACGTCATCAAGCCATAAAATCACCAAGCCATATCGTCACGCGATATCTGTTTTGAGCTGTAATATTTTTAATATATGCACACAATCCATTTATTGAGTCGTATGACCATTTCATTTGCACGCTTACAACTATCTTATCGTTTCTTATAACGGTCCGCAGCCTCTGACTACTACCCCTCGCAACTGAACACCGAAGCACGCAACGATTCTTCGTTCGTTTTTGGAACGAGAGTCAAATATGTTTCCGTTCGATATCGTTCCATTTCTTCTTGGATTAGGCGGGTAACTTGAAAGGTCGAGTGTTCAAACTTTTGCGAACATCACCTCAAAAATGTTTCACGGCTTTTGAATAAAAATGTGATGAAAATAATTTTTATTCATTGACGCAAGTATTCAAACATACAAATGTTATAAGTCTTTTAAATTTATATAAACTGTCAAATTATAAAAACCTGCGTATATAAAACATTTATTAATTTACCACTACTTTCCAATCCATTTATAAAAATATATTAAAACATCTACTGGAGTAGAAATTCTACCAATATAATTCTTTGTATTTGCCTGAAGGTCTTGAAATATAATTAGATACTTTGGTAGAAGCTTCTGAGAACCGGAGAGCAAAAAGCAAACTCGACACGTGTATGTATATAATGACGCTCATTTATTCGTTATGTTCAAAATATATCGGACAAATTGTGAAGATATAATACTAACAAAACAACTTTGACGTCAGTTTGAAAAAAAGAAATCGTAATATAATTCCCAGAGTAATAATGGCACCAACATTCCACCTTGTTTGCCATTTGACCACCCATTCACAACTAAATCCTATCCCGCAAAATCGTTTCACGATTTCTAGAACTTACAGCAACGACGTCAATCGACAACAACTACGACGTATTTTCAACAACGCTACGACGTATCTTCAAGCCACGTCATCTGATAAGGCCCCCCTCGGACTTATTTCCGTTTGAAATTTGCGACCTCCCATCTTCCCGCAGCGGCGACGCCGTCGGGGGCGGCGGCGGCGGCGGCGGCGGCGGCAAGCGCTGACCTGGAGCAAGCCAAGGCGAGCTCATGGAGGTAATTAGTGTCAGACGCGAGTCACCCTGTAGTTACGGAACATTGAGGGCCTCCCGCTGTCTCCGGGTGCGTCCTCACTGTCGCCGC
>BOPP01000039.1:5108431-5141064 GCA_017312745.1 Gryllus bimaculatus | reverse complement strand
AACACCACCCTCGCCGTCCCCACCATAACCGTCGCTGCCTCCAACATCACTGTCGCCGCCACCACCCCCTTCGTCGCCGCCGCCGCGACCGACGCCGCCACCATCACCGTCGCCATCACCACCACCGTCGCGGCCACCTTCACCGTCACTACAACCACGACCGTCGCCGCCAACATAACCCTTGCCGCAACCATCCCCCGTTGACACCACCACCACCGTCGCCGCAAATATCACCCTTGCCAACAACATCACCTTCGCCACCACTAACGTCGCTGCTGCCACAACCGTCGTCGCCTCATCACTGTCGCCGTCACAATCACTGTCGCCGCCACTATCACCGTCGCCGCCACTGTCACTGACGCCGCCACTGTCACCGTCACCGCCACTCGTCATTGTGGTCTGGAAAGGACCGCAACGCTCTTTTAAGAGAATTCAAATAAGTTAGATTTAAAAATTATTTGTATGTGTATCTACAATGTTACGTACGTATTTATTTGGCATTCAGGTTCGAATTAATTCGACTTTTGCCAGCTAGTTGTGATCCCAGGCATGGGCTCAGTTTTTTTTAATTCCTTATCCGCACTTGGGGAGACATATTGCGACAATGACATATTCATTGCACCGTATCTAAAACACTTGGCCTGCCTAAGCTTATCTTTCGTCACGCAGCTGTAGAAACTCAGACTATTGTATTAGAATACTACACTTGTGAGTTTCGACCCAACTGAGAATTGAACCCGGGATCGCACCACGGAAATCAGTCATGCTGTCCTTGATGCATACTAAGGAATTATTAAAAAGTATTTAATTTTATACATTTCTAGTTATTAAGGACTTTTTCAATCTTAGTCGCATTGCCTCCTCACGACACTTTTCTCACTGGCAGTTTTTAAACTTTGGAGTGTTTAGTGCCTTGCCTCTAGATTTTTGCACTTAGAAAACTTATTTGAAAATGTTTATGGCAATATGTTTTCAATTTTAATGATAATTAATTAAGTTCAATTTAATATTTAGAGTAATATGAAAAATACATTATATCTTTTAAGGAATTCGTAAAATTTACTGTTTAGGTAGTGACTATTTTCCAAAATGGAGGTGGGTGGATCTCATATCAGCGAGGATTAGTTAACATTGCTTCATTTTATAACATATTAATTTCCTGTTGGAGTATTTAGTGTTTTATTGAAATGAGCCTCTAAAATTTCTTTAGTTAAAACACTACTACTTCGGTGGATAGAAGGAATATGGCTTATTTATATTCAGGATAATAACAATATTTCATTAAAATTGGAATATAATTTATTAAGGATACAAAATAACAAATAAACTACATACATTGATGTTTCTGATTGATTCTGGCTAGTGTAGTTTTAATTCTAATAAGCAAGAAAATTCTATTTATATGCGTGGCCAATTTGAAGACTTCCTTAAGAAAAAGAAATTTGTTTTTATTATTAAGTTCTTTGAAGTTTTCAAACAATGATAGATGTTGCGAAATCGCAGTTTTGATCTCGGCAAGGTGCTAGAAATTTCCATGAGTTGTGGCGCCTGCCGGATCCAATTCGTAGGTCGAGGGCACTAATCAGTGGTATGCGTGACTTCCCTGATCACATCGAGATCAAGATTAAGAAAAGCAGCAACAAGCCGTGAGTCCTGCAAAGGATTAAATATGCCTCATTGGGAAACAAGGGTCAAATAAGATTTTTTTCAACCGTCAGAAATGTGATCAAAATTATTAGAATTGGAAATGGTGTTTTCCGATCAAAAAGTAATTTAAAATTAAAAAAATTAGGAATTTAGTAATTAGATTAGAAGGATAGAAATTACCTTTTGATTGTTTTTAAGTAGTTTCCTACTAGGAGGAGAAAAAGAGGAAAACTCAGAATTACATGGTTTGGTGAAAGTGAAGCAATATTAAAAGAAAAAATGATTGAGGAAGACTGGAGAGACAGAGAGAAATGGAGAAAGGCGATAAGATACATTAAATATATTGTAAAAATTATGGAAACCGAATTATATATTTATATATTTTAAACTATGTTAATAATAATAATAATAATAATAATAATAATAATAATAATAATAATAATAATAATAATAATAATCAATAGTTTATTACCAAATATTTTTATTTCAGAAAAATTGTCTATGCCCGCACGAGCACCCAGTTCAGATCATCCCCGGCTCTGTCTGGCCACCGCCGCTAACGCCGCCCGCGCTGGCACATGTTGCAAGGGCGCGATGCGGCCACGACGCTCCTCGGCGCGGCCCTCAATGGGAATTAAACATCGGAACATGGCTCCACGGCCGCGCCGCCCCGAGGCGGTGACGCGGTGACGCGCGCGCTGAGTGTCCGGTCGAGCGGAGGTCACCCCGCCACAAAGGAGGCGCCACGCGCGATTCGGTCGCGTGGCCACTGCGCCCGGAGCGGATTAGTTGATTGGCGGATTAGAAGAGATCGCCTTCCACGCGCCGCGCAGCAACAAGCGGCTGCAACGAGCGATCCCGGTGGGGAGGAAGACCTCAGTAGGATTTTTCTGTGATAATTTGTGCATTGAGTGAGAGCGTGTTTCTCATCTGAACATCACAGAGTTAATAAAATAAATTACGCAACATATTTTGTGGCACTCTAAAACACTGTTTCTTGGTATCAAGTTTATTTGTAATATCTTGATGGAAGAGAGAGAGAGAGAGAGAAGAGAGAGAGAGAGAAGAGAGAGAGAGAAGAGAGAGAGAAGAGAGAGAGAGAAGAGAGAGAGAGAAGAGAGAGAGAAGAGAGAGAGAAGAGAGAGAGAAGAGAGAGAGAGAGAGAAGAGAGAGAGAAGAGAGAGAGAAGAGAGAGAGAAGAGAGAGAGAAGAGAGAGAGAAGAGAAAGAGAGAAGAGAGAAGAGAGAGAAGAGAGAGAAGAGAGAGAGAAGAGAGAGAGAGAGCGTTTATTTCATAATTGAAGAGTTGTATGGAAGAGATCAGATTTTCAAACTTTTCCCAAAAAGATAGTTGATTAGAGATTCTGGGCGCGTCAACTGTCATTAGTCCCGTAAGTGCTGTGCATGAATTGTACCGGGAGGTGGCTGTGATCTGACGATGGCAAGATCCAGCGCTGGCTAATGTCGGCTAGCGACTTTTTTCACCGCCACTTTTTTCGACTGGTCTGCCGACATGTGTCGTTGTGTAGTGCATGCAAGTATAAGATGTGTATAAGGTGAAGATGTGACCAGGAATAGGAAGGGAAGATCGCGCGCGGTCTGTGTCCCGTTTGTTACGGTATTGCTCCGGCATTCCCCTGGTGTTGATCGGGAAAACCACAGAAAACTACCTTCTCAGAGCAGTGGCAGCTAGAATTCTTCTCTAGGCAGCGGATGAACTTGACTCAGCTGAATAGCTAGTGTCGAAACCTCTACCGTCGAGATTGGAACCATAGGATACCGATCAGAAGCACTGTAGTAACATCAGTTGATGCACTGAGTCACCTAAGCCTGCATTATCATGCGAGTCAGAATACGCTGTCAGATTTGTTAAGTATGAAAAGGCCACATATTCGCTCTTGTGTATTTAATTTAATCAAGTGCTGTTTTCTATTTACTTCAAGCAAGCCACGTCTCTGGAGATATGGCGTTTTCCATCAACGTGAGCACTCAAAAAACTGATGGAGATGTGGCCATTTCGAAATATCGAATTATATTTGCTTTGTCCTATACAATGATAAGTCTACCATATATAATATCAAATAACTGCATACCTTTTTAAATTATTTAGATAATAGTTAAGAAGACTTAAGCTAATCAATCACTTAATAAACAATGGATTGCATGTATTTTATAGATACCGATATTTATATTTATGTGAAGTTACATGATCATTCTTGACTGCCAAGTGTAATAATTATTTAAATATTGATCTGTCCTCTGAGACGCACATTATCAACTTTTTCTGCGTAATTCGTTAGTGACGAAGAAACACGTCTTGCTTCAACATGACGGTATCCGATGTGGAGTCAAAGAAGAAAAATCGCCCACTCTGTTGGCATGTTGCAGAACCACAGAACTCCTTTCGTACGCTGGACAACGAAACTAAGAATCCTTAAAAAGGTTTTCTTGAGACCACTGTGTCTACATGACATGGACCAAGAGCAATTAGAATGCTACGCCATTCGAATAATTCAACAGAAACTTCTAAAAAGTTGCCAAATTTGATCTACAAAACAAAACAAATGTTGAGATGGTTGAACTGCGGTTAGTTTTCGGGAAGGAAATATGCAGGTTCAATGAACGAAATAAGAACGTGAATTATTCCCTTTTGGAAGAAACGTGTCTCAATATTTGTGGTTATATTGCGTGAGGGAAATTGAAATCCCGTCTTACAAATAACCGCGAAGTGGATTTTCAGGACGATTAATTGAGATACTTCTTCACATTATTCAGAATGATAATGAGAGTCATCTTCAGAAAGCCATGAGAAACGGGATCAAGTTCTTCGGAACAATCTGTAAGCACTATCGCACATGGTAAGCAATAACCACAAATCCGCGAGATGAGAATTTTAAAATATTACGAAAACACTCGTAGGTTTTCTTCACTAAATCTGCACTACTTGAATGCAACTTTTTACGAACAATTAAAAAGTGACAGTCCCACTATTGCGTCGTATGACGTGATTTGTACTCCTCCACTATGTAATAATTATTGTAATTGTGACTCGTAATGTTTAGAAAATATTTTCATGTCACTAATCAATCATCACTTTCAATAGCCTTTGTATTTCTTTGCAAACAGTAGTTATAAATGACATGAAAATACAAGTACAACACGTACAGAAATATAACTTTTTTAGATTCATTAGTTCAGTATCAAGTGTACGGTTTGATACATCCAAAGAACCTTTGTTCTACGAAACACAAAAACCAGAATGTTAAAGAGTTCCCTATATTGGATCCCCAGTTTTTCACGAAGATATGTCACTTTCAAGATTATTTAACATTCAAGATATTCGTTGGAAAACTACTTTCTACAAAATGTGAAAAGTGATTACCGAAAAATCATGAATAAATAAATAATCCCTGACGCTTGACAACTTAATTAGTAAGAACTGATGTAAAATCACATGAGTTAATCAGCAAGGTTGTATAGCAAAATTTAATATACTTTCTTTATACCACGATACTCGCAATATTCGATTTTTGAATAAAGAAAATATTGTATTGTTAAAACAGTACCTTACACTTGGCGATTATTATAAAAAAAGATTAAAATACGATTTTAGTCCGGAGTATGTTTAGTAATCGATTAGATGATAGTGCTTCAAGAAATGAATCAAAACCATTTATTCTTCAGTGCCAAACACTTTTTAAGCCTCTAATCTTTATTCAACAAAGGAAAAAACATTTAAATAAAGTTTACAAAATTTGGAAGGTATTGCTCAAACAAAACACAATTTACTGTTTTCATCAAGCAAGCTGATGTAAACCAGTTGTCACGGTGGAACAACACAAATTGTATCAGTAGCACACGCTTTCAAACCGTCCTCATTTAATCATTTCAGATAACTGTTGTCCATCCTTTCGCATTAAGTGTCACTCCTCGGCCGAGTGTTAAAGAGACGGCGATTCTGCACGTGGCATGCTCAGCCAGAACTACTTTCGCGTATATCGCCCTCGGGCAGTCCCAGGGCGCCACGCCTCGAACCGAATTTTGCGAAGTCGCTGTAAAAAAACGCGCCGCCACCACCGCCGCCGACGACGACGACACGGGGCGGGCGCACCGCAGACGGCAGTTTGCGGCCACCGCAAAACCTCCAACGACGATCGCCCCCGCCGCCGCCTCCCTCTCGCCGGCGCCACCGCCACCTTCATTGCTGTACGCACGTCGTCTGGTGCACAAGCTGGCTCTCAGCCAGCCTCTTGAGCGACTGCTACCTTCCGACGACTTTCTTGTGACGATTATTAATACCCGCGTCAAGTGCATTGTGATAAGAACTCCTCTGACAGACAGTGCTTCAAATCCGAACCGGCTCCTACATCACGGCGGAACAAAATAGCCTCTGCAGCTTCGTTGACTGGGAGGTCTTATGGCTTCAGCTCCCGCGAGTGCGGATATCGACATTAGCTACATAGCTGAGTCGAAGTCGACTACAGATTGAGGGAGAGTTTTAGCGGCTTGCAGCTCGGAAAGGTATTTTTCCTTGGTTTCTCCGATCAGTATTGGTTTCTACAATCAAACCCAGGCGAATGCCGGAGTAGTACCCTATCAAACAGCCAACAGATCGTGCGCGAACTCTCTTTCCTCTTTCTTGTCCTATCCTCACCCCTTACTTACCATTAGACTTACATGCACTACACTACCTCATATGCAGAGAGACTAGTCGGGAACTTAGAGCTTGTCCCAGTTAGGGCGGTGCCTTACTGGTGGGAGATACCAGGTTGGGGAAAAACCCACAAGCTGACGTGCAGGTCGGCTACGGATCTCATCATCTATCGGGGGAAGACGACCGCCACCCCCCGAGAAAAAAAAACATGCATTACACTTAAGGGTCTAATGATCTCATCAGTTCACGCGTCCGCAATTAATCAATCAATCAGTCATGAATGCATGTAAGGGAAGAGGATGGGTCAGGGTGAGGGAGAAGAGACCACCCGTTGTCCGGTGTTCGTTTGTTTCTACAATTCCACTATTCGCCAATCATTAAAGGAACCACCGATCACCACTGAACACCACCGGTCAGAGAAGCCGGAAGCTAGAATTTCCCCCAAACAGTTGTTGAGTTCTAGCTAGTGTCAAAAATCCTGCCTCCGTCGGGACTCGAACTGCAGCCCCTCCCAATAAACGATTTTATAGTGACTCCTACATTGCTGAATTTTGGCAACCGGTATCGATAATGTTAAATTTAGTTTGTGAACACAGTATATGAATGTGTGAGAACCATAACGGTATAAGTGACATTTTATCAATTCTGCGAAAAACGTATTTATCTTAGGCTATATTTCAGTGCCAATGTAATTTCGGGGTTTTAACGAACAATTAAAATACTGTTGTTTCAACTATGACACAAAGAATCATGATTTTAGAGTGATATTGAATTAAATAAACAGTTTTCTCAGAATTTATAAAATGTCACTTATACCGTACCGGTTTTCCCCCATTCATATATTTTAAGTTTGTAGCTTTAATTATCCCAGCAACTGAGTTGTCTTCTACGTTGCACGAAATGTGAAGTGTTTTCATAAAAGTTATATCTGTCTGTCAGTAATTTTGGTTGTAGACCAGAGGACATATGCACAGCAAATATGGTCGTTTGCGTGATGAGAGTAAAATGCGGGTGAATCCAGCAGCGGCTCGCGTATTGAAAAATTGGGCGATTACAAAAATGTACGGAACATCCACAAGCAAAGGTATGTACAGAGAAACCTGTACCGATCACTGATACTTCGGTAAAGTGTTATTTTAGAGGGATGGATATAGCGCTCTAATACGGGCAGTGTTTTCTCTTTTTTTTCATATATATATAATATATACATATATATATAATATATATAATATATATATATTAATATATATAATATGTATATATATATATGAATATTTTGCGAGTTCGTCTGAGAATTTCATCTGGAGTCATCTTCAAGAAGACATGCGAAATGGAATCACTGCTACCCAAAATAAGAGACAGATCTTTGGCGGACAACTACAGGCCAATCACTTGTTTGCTAGTAATGTACAAAGTTATAACGGCAGCCATAGCTAACAAAATGTACATACGCCTATAGAAGAACCATTTGTTGCCAGTTGAACAGAAATGATGTAAAAAAGGGTCCTATGACTGGAAGGAAATCTTGCTACTAAAAAAGCGTTATTGAATAATGTAAGAAAACGAACACGTAATTTGAATATGTCTTGGATATGCTAACAGAAGGCCTTCGATGAGTGTACCACACGATTCGATTTTGAAGACCCATGTGATCTATCGATTTCATCCTAGACGTATTGAATTTTGCAAGGTTAGTATGAAGTCGTGGAGTATCAAGTTACTAATACACAGCGGAAAAGAATTAGCTGAAACAAGAAGTATTCAGATAGGGTAATGTTTCATGGGGATATGCAATACCTCTGGTGTTTGCGTTAGTTTGATTCCACTGTCGAGATAGAGTTCGCACACTGACTTTGCTGATATGCTCCATTGTCATGAAAGATCAATATCACATTTGTTTCATATGGACGATCTGAAAGTGTTTGCTAAGAATGATGCGATTGTCTCCCAAATACTGTCTGTCGTCTATGATTTTAGCAATGACATCTATGAAATTTTGTCATGATAAATCTGCAGAAGTTAATTTAAAGAGAAGCAAAACGACAACGTCAAAGAGCATTGATGTTGATCGGCACATTGTGATTCTAGATCTTGAGCCAGATAAAATATCTGCAATAGGTAGATTAGTGGTACAGGTAGCCGAGTACAGTTTCGAACTAATGAACTGGACTTAGCAAGAAATTAGAGTCATGGACCGAAAACCCAGAAAACTGTTTACAATGCATCAGGTCGCCCACCCTCAAAATGATATCCAAAGACTCTGTGTCATTTAAGGAAGGAGGAAGAGGCCTCAAACAATTTGAAGCCTCCTGGCACAATGCAATAGTCTGGATGGGACAGTATGTAGACAGTCATCAAGATGAACCACTAATGAGATTGATCATTAAATCGGTCCGATGAATGAAAAACAGAGACATTGCAAGTGAAGCAAGAAGCATTGCGGAGTACACTATGCATGATTTGCAGAAGAATACAGACAGTGAACTTCTGATGCTACAGAACATGAAATTGGAGACACAAAACTATTAAAGAAATCGTGGAGAGACAAACCACTTTATGAACATTATCTAAAAAGACACGGAAAGAACAAGGTGCAGACCAGTAAAGATCAATCATTTATGTGGCTTAAAAAGGCACTTGTTCAATTATAGCATAGCTTGAATACATGAAACGACACAAGGTGTGTAGTTACCTCGTTTCGCAGATCTGTAACGCCCTCGAAGTTCCAAACACAAACTCAAAGTGGTACAAACGGTCACCAAAACCGGTGACGTCCTTTGAACTGTTTAGAATATAGTACGACCAACAAATTCAAACTTATCGCACAATAGCTGCAAACAGACTGGATATTGTTATGGGGGTAGGTACATGGTAACGCACAGAAAAATTAGTCATACTTGGTATTTTTCTCTCAACAGAAGAGGTGTATTTAATTACAAACTACAATCTTGAAAGATCTATTCTTTCTGAATAAAAAAATATACTTTTAAATATGAAAGTAATATTTAAATTTAATGTCAGTGGTGGAAGTGCAATACCTCTGTTTTCTTCATAACTCAGAAATTTTCCAAGGTTTTCAAATTCTGTTTTTTTTTGTTTTTTTTTTTTTAGTTTCCACAGAACTTATTACAAGGTGCTTGAGAAAGGTATACACAAAACCCAAACACGTCACAAATTCTAAGATAATTTGTTATGTAGATTGTATCAAATCTACATAACAAATTTACATATATATGCCCACAATCAACATTATAGACATTTTAAAAATATGTTTAACTATATCTTAAATTTAAAGAACACATTTGCAATATACATTTCCTATTAAAATATGTTTTACATGCAAAGAATTTATTAGAGAAGCATAATACTGGCCAAACTTCTAGATATGGATGCAAGATACGGTCACAAAACATTTCAGTCATTTTTTACAAATAATTTCTGTTTTATTAAGGAAATAGTTTTGAAACATTAAATTTGAAATGAGCAATGAAGATACATGACTACTTACAATACTTGTGAGAACATCAATGCAGCCTAGAGCCCCCTGCAACATAAGATGTTCCCTCTTTTGTTGATTTCTGTGCCACTTCTTCCGGTTTAGGTTTTCCTGCATTTTCTTCCTTCTTTTCTGCTCTGCAAGTTTTTTTCAGCAGATTTTAACTTAGAGAAATCTACCTGATGCATTACACATTTACAAAGTTCTCCTGGCACATTTCTCATCTCACTCAGAACTTTTTTCATTTCATCACAATTTCATCATTAGTTGCAATTTTTACAACTGTCATCCCACAGAAGCTTGTTTTAGGGCAAATGTTCCTGTATCTTATATATTGTGACTTGTTTGGGTTTTGTGTATAGCAAGCACCTTGTAATAAGTTCTGTGGAAACTAAACTTGAAACTGGTTTAATTGCTTCCATAACTGCAACAAAAACCGTGTTTTTGTGCTTAAATGATTGCACAGTTCCATCATTGACTACTCGCAGTTAAGGACATCTGGAGTTTTCTCCTTTGGAACAGAAGTAGTGCATTGGATTTGTGTCAGCGGAGCTTTTATGGTGCCATATGGCCCAAATAGCAGATCTAGTGTCAGGGATTCTAAATTGATTCTAATACAATTTCCATAGTAGCATGTTAAAGTATTTAAATCAGAATCAGTTAGTAGTTTCCCTACTGACAGTGGTTTACCATCAGAAAGTTGCCTTCGTACTCTGCTTTTTTATTTCTTAGTTGTGTTCCCATACGCTTTTGAATATGACCTACACATTCAATTTATATGATGGGCACACTGGCTGCATAGGGTTGCATCTCTGACACTGCGTGGAATGATATTACATTACCATCACCTATGTAATTCACATAACGTAGCCCATGCTTTTCTTGAGAAGGTAGAAATATTTCTCTATCCCTTCAACTTCCATCTCCCTGATGCTCCTCCATGGCTAATTGGACACACACTCTCATAGCCTTCCCACCATTCAGCATATGCCGCAGTGTTCTTATTTTTCCATGGTTAACATGCTTTACAGTTGGTCAAGAACCAGGTATCAATTATTTTACCAGATTTACTACCAATTACGGTAGAAACCCCATGTTGTGAAGTAAATTCTCTTGTTATGCATGTTCGAGCAAAAGTAAACGAAAGATCTTGCCACCACTAAAATATTCCTACTGTTTAGCTGCACTAGCCATCAACAGGTTTTTCACCACTTTAGTACTACCAACTTACAACTTAAACCTGATATATTGTTAAGTTTAATCTGAATGTTTCCCCAAAAATACAACGAAGACATTCCATCAAGTCCCTTCTTATTCAATTAGGTCAATTATAACATCACCAAAACATTTCTGTCACACTCAATAACATTAGGGCTCCTGTAACCTAGCTTTCTCTTGGTGGCACTACAGTTCATGTTGTCCTCACGAACAGTATGTTTTCTTAGAGCTTTTGTGTTCTGATTTCCATGGAAATTTGAGTTCTTGGTCTTATAGGACACTTTTCGTCTCGACATAGCAAATTAAAACTAAAACTTAAGAACACCAGTAACACATTTACATTACGTTGTTTACACTTTGTAACTGCAGACGATAAAAACACAATAATAAAAACGGCGGAAGTATGAGAATTTACGTTTCAAACACAACTATTATGAGAAATTACGCGTTCAAACACTATCGTGTTCACTGAAAAAATAGAAGTGACTGAGGCACTGTTCACTGACACCTGAAACAACACCGCGCAACTACTTCATAAATTAAATCATAGCTATAAAACAATTGTAGATTATTAAATATACAGTAAAAAATAACAAGAAAGTGAAAATTAACTTTTTGGATTATTATGCTGTATCTACACTCCTTATTTGGGATTTGGAGAAATAAAGTGTCTACTGGTAGATGTGGCTGTACTGTGCAATCAAAACCTCATAATCAAAGAGGAAGAGAAACGTCTCAAATAGAAGTGTTTGTAAATCGAGATCAGCCAAATGTGGGGCGTAAAATGTGGGTTGTCCCTATAGTTATCTGAGCTCTCGGATTTGTTCCCCAAAATTTGTGAAAGATCTTAGATCTGCTCCTTAGGAAGCTGGTTGCAACCTGGAGTACATTTTATATTCAACCGAGTCATAAATTCTTAAGTCGTGAAGTAGAGGAATACTAATATTAATATTAATGCTAATACTAGTACTAATAATAATGATAATAATAACAATCATAATAAAAATATCTAGTGATGCTACAAAATGACACAGACTTTCTCGTATTAGTTTTCTATTTTCTTTAGGCTTGCCAGCTGCCATCTATCGGCGAAAAACGTACATTTTTTGACATTTTCTCAATTTTCTGGTTTACTAGTAAAAGAACCGAAATATTTCTTTAAGAATATTAAAAATGAGTAAAACCTTGTCGTAAATAGCAATTTTCACTAAAAAATTTGGAGCCCTTTTTAAAAAATTGCGTTTAAACGTTATTGTAAATTAAACAAATTTCAAGCCCTTTATTACAGAAAATTTTTGAGTTTTCGAACTACTTGAGACAGAGCCATTTGAATCACTTCTATTCACAAATGCAATAATGTGTATAAATCGCCCGAAATGTGCACGTTAACAACGTGGGACATATGAAAAAAATCAAAAATATATAAGTTTTGAAAAAATATAATTATACAACAAAATTAATCTTATCAAATCATCTTAAAGAGAGCAAGCACTATAGCAGATTAGCACTATATGCACGAAAACTTTGAAGAAAAAATTTGCAGCATTTTTGAAAAAAAAATTGTTTTTGTTATTTTTTCAAAATACACTTTATGTAATATTGCGCGAAAACTACTAAAATTTTCAATGTACAGGACCTTAATGAAAGAACTAATTATGAACAACAAATTTCATTCGAAAGAAAATACTCTATCTTCAATTTTGTTGTTGTAGGAAGACGCTGGTAGAAATCAAAATTTTGCAATTTTCGAAAATTCAGAGTTAACCGTGAAAATCGGACTAGTGCCACCTTTGTAAACCTATTTTACTCTATTCTTAGAATAATTTTAGAAATAAAATTTGAGCCGTTGTTGAGAATATATTGATAATGTCTGTTGGGCTTCATGTAATGTACCCCCAAATTTTGAAGAATGCTTTTCAAAATTGCATCGCTTCCGGTCAAGCAGATCGCCTGGGAAAAGTCCATTTTGGAAGAAACCGTACGTATTGTTTAGGCACTATTTGTGTTAACAGACCGACAGACGGGCGGGGGGACGTTTTGGAAAATAAACAACCCATTTTCAGTATCAGGTGACCCCAAACCTGTATTTTCTTTGGAATCTCGAAATCGATTTTTCCTAGCATTACATAACTTTCTCTACTACATATACGCCGTATATATACGTATATGAGAAAGTAACAAGTGGTGCTACAGAATTGCACGTACTCTTGACAGCTGCCATTTGTCGCCACCCAAAGTATTTTCTTTTAATCATATCAACATTTCAAATTCCTAATTCTAGAATCGAAATATTATTTTCAGAACATTAAAGAACAATAAAACCTCGTGGCAATTTCTTTTGAAAAACATGGAGCCGTTGTTAAGACAATGGCATTTAATCGTTACTGAAAATTCGAAAATTTCAAGCTCTTTGTCTTCTCCACTTGTGTGCTCTCCACTTTTTGAGTTTTCGAAAAACTTCATTAGAATTAATTTAAAGCACCATAACTCACAAATACAATAGTGTTCACAAATTGTCCAAAATGTGCATATTAAAGACGTGAAAGATCTTTCAAAATAATTACATTTTTTTGTAATTTTTTTAAAAGCAAAATAATACCCCATAGTGAACTTTACGTTGTATTAAAGAGTGTAACTAGCACTACCCTTTCGAAAAATTTGTAGAAAATTTTCGGGACTTTATAGAATGGCGGTTGAGCGTTTCTGAAAATGCGGGATTTTGATTTAGTTTTCACAGAAATCGGTTGAGTTTTCGAGAAACTTTATATGACATTATTTAAAGCACATGCACTCGTCAATACAATGATGCGAACAAATCGGCGCTAATGTTAACGACGTGAGACAAGTCAAAAAAATTAAATTTATTATATATTAATATAATATATAAATATTAATTATAAATAAGGATGGCGACTTGTCAACAAGAATTTTGCCCGAAAACATTTTAAGCAAAAAATGTAAACATCTCTTGTTTCTGTTTTTTGAAAATCAATAAACAGCCATTCATTTTTTGTTAATAATAGTTCTATATGAAATAAAAGAAAAGAAAATGATCATTTAATGGCAGAAATGAATGAAAGAAAACCATCATTTAATGGCATTATGCTTTTTTCGAATTTATTGTTCAACCGTGATGACACCGCGAATTTAGTGATACAAGCAAAACACATTAAAAATGGAAATAACCCATTTTAACTCAATATAACTTAAAAACTACATATATTTAGTAAATATTAACCATATAATTTTGTTAACGATGTTCAAAATGGCCAACATTACTTGAGTTTAAAGTTTTCTTTTGAGATCAATAGTAACGTTTTTGGTGTACATAATATAATTTTTATGTTACTGTGAAAATTGCACTTCTTTTAATTCACTAACTCCTATACGTAGAACTCCTATATAACGTATAAGTAGCATATATTCAATAAAGGTGTGCAGTTAAAATCGATGATTTGTGTTTACATTTCAATTTGTAAAAAAGAAGGTAATTAATTGTGTGAAGTACAAAATTACTTTGAAAGACAGACTGTACCTTCACCGACGCATAGGTTTCGAAGACCCTGGTTTTTGTATACATCTGCAACATACAAACGACATTAGCAGGATTTTATTACTAAACCTCGTATGTAGTATATTATTTCTAATGAATGGATTTATATAATATCTTGTAGAATATCCATGTCTTCCTTCATTTGCTTCTCAATTTCGACGGCTTCACGCTGTCCTTGTTCCAGCTCTTAACTCTCATTTGTGGTCTCTCTGTTTGAATGGATTGCCATATTGTCGTAATACTTTTCGCAGTTGAGACACAAGAAAGATTCCTTGCCTTCTTGCAATCAATTTTTTGCAGTTTTTGGAGCATTTGCAGGGAACAAACTTCAATGAAACTGATGGAGCAGGTTGTACTAAAAATGTGTTGGCACAGACGCAAGGTCGCTTTTAGTGCTTTTCCATTTCCCCTCTCCTGGATTTTTTTCTACCGTTGCTCATGTTGTTGATAAACTATTCAAAAGTGTTGCTGCACTGCAGCAGCAGGTGATTCAGCAAAGCTTGTCTTTTATCTGAAGGAAGATTCAGCAGACATATATCAACTACTCAACACACTGGACACGGAAAGTGAAATCCGAAGAAGCTTCCCAACATCAGCAACCATCTAATTAGTTGCGATGGAGAGTTTTAATAATTTTATATTCTACAAGATTAGTGTTCTTGGTTAGTCAGAAAATCATTTCCCGTGCTTTACCAATGTCTAGGCGCTTTCGCAACCACATACAGCTTGTAAGAAAACAAAGGTATAGGCAATTGTTTCCCTTACGCTAGCAAACATAAAAATGTGCGTAAAAACGAGGATCTTCCACGGGTTTCAAAAAGGGCATATTTGGGTGCTTTCAGAGAGCTCTCAATATTAAAAACAGATCTACTACATTCTATTCAATGGCAATCATGGTCTTATTTGTTGGATCTAAGGACAAAGCATTATTCGTTGTGGGAAGATCTGCGTCTTCCTTCTTGTCTCCTTGTATGGATGTCATTCCTGTACATAAAAACTATGTAAACAACATTGTTATTAATTGAATTTTATTATTCTTGTTAGCAAGAAAAAAGTCTTTGGACGTCGTATGTTACATTGTATTGTCATAATTTACGCAAGATGTAGAGAGTTTTTTTTTACTTCTGGGAAGTTATAAAAACAACTACTTCTAGTGTTTAATATTTTTACACATATCCAACGTAATTGTCTCTGTCATAATCTTGTGTCAAAAAAATCTATTAGATAAAAAACCCTAATTGATGACGTATTGAACTTGGACATTGAATTGCTCATATGTTATTAGTTAGAAAGCTTTACAGAGGGAGCTCAGGTTTGCCAACAAGAATATTACCTTGAAACAGTTTTTTATGCAAAAAATGGATAAAAATCACTTCTTTCAGTGTTTTCAAAATAACTTAAAAAATACCGTAATACCCAATAATGACTCTCGTATAGAGAAGACGACTACTAAAACTAGGGCCTTCGATACCTACGCGTCGGTGAAGGTGCAATTGATCGTCAACCAAAATATTAATTTTCTTTTTCACATAGTTGACTTCCTGCCTGTCTGACGGCCGAGATCGTTAGAGCAGTATTGTCGTTGCGGTCTCGGAACAGAAGACCGCGGGTTCAAGTTCCGCCTCGGGCATGGGTTTATTTGTGTACGTCTATATGTGTGTGCAGTGCTTTCATCCCTCACCACCATTATCATCTTATCATCCATTCTTTCTCCCAATGCTACCAATCTTGGGGGATAAATATCGGGAATCAGCTAAAATGCTGATTCCCCCATCCCCCGGAAAGGTACTTGCACCTGCTGAATCAGAATACACGTATGGTCCGAGTTGGCCTATATACGAAAAAAATTTAACTTCATACACTAATGGTGATACCATTGATCCTTGAAATGTACAAAGACGTGAACACTTAAAATGAAGGCAATTTTATCTTTCAGTTCAATTTCATATCAGATCAATATTTACGAACTCTGGATAGTTTTTCAGTTATATCGAAATAAAGTGGGATAATTCTCATGTTTACTGTCTCGTAAGAAGAATAAGTATTGAATCCTGCGCCAGTAAAAGGCGAATTTTCGGCAGAGAAACGTGACTTATTGCCGGGTCCTGGTAACAAAAAGTGGACAAATCACACACAAAAATAATAAATTTAAACGAGAGAGGTATAGAAACAGAGATACAAATAGCGATAGAGATGAGATAGATAGAGAAAGAAAGGGAGAGAGAGGAAAAGAGAGGAAGAGAGAGGGAGAGAGAGGGGGGGGAAAGGAGAGAGGGAGAAAGAGAACATTCCTTCCTCTAACATGTTCTGTTGTCAGAGTCTATTGTTAAGGGTCCATCCGCCGCCCATTCGTCTACACATCGGTTCGTCAGTGCTAGCGCCAAAACACGTCCAGTTCATTTTTTCCGAAATTGATATTCCGCGATCTATTTCAATGAACTCGATGCCCTCTAAGTTTGAAATGGATATTTGGGTTTTTGGAGTTTCTTAAAAAAAATTAAAAATGTTCTCAAAACTGGCTCGAACTTTTTATTAAACTCTGCTCTCGAATAGCATAAAGAACGCTTACGAGAGTAGTGGAAATCTCATTTTTGTTAAAATATCTGATTTTTCGCAAATTGTAAAAATAATTTTTTCAGTGTCTTTCTAAAACTACAATACTGAAAATAGATATTTTTCTGGATGAAATATATTGTATGGTGACAGACCTTTAAAGAAGATAATGTTAAATTTTTTAAAAATATAAGTCGTTTTCGTGTAATTTTGTGCGAAATATTTGTGGGATTATTCAGGACCGTAAATCCACATCAGACAAATATTGGGATTTCTGGATTTCGACTGATGTACTGCTTCTCCAGAGCGGTTGTACACCCGTACGTTTTAACTCTCGCGTCATTTGCTCTCGGCACAGTGACCGCAAAGTCTAGTAAGCTAGTTACCTTGCTCGCGATGTCAACTTGTTATCTGCACATCAATATCCAAGATCGATTCTGTGATGTTAATTATGTAATTATAATATTACCATTATTAATTTGATTTTCAGACATGAAGTAGTTATTCAGCAAGTTTTTTTTTTTTCTTTTTTCGCAGTTACGGATTCAGACATTTCGCTCTTTTCTCTCCGGCGCCACTGAAATGATCATTGTTACATGTACGTAGTCTAAACTAAAGACTGCCGCAGTGCCAGAAATTCATCACGAATTCGTGTCGCAACGATGACTTAGATCAAAGAACAAAACTAAGATGAAATTCATCCTCTACAGGACATGGTATATTTTTATCTGTATTTTTGAATGCATTTTCTCATTTAAATATTATCAAGAATAATGTATTCTTAGAAGGCAAATATAATAAGTCTTCTCAGAGGGATTTTCCTTCGAAATATATCATTGGTGTTGATGTGCAGAACTTCGTAGAGTCATATACACAAAGTCTCCAAGATTTTATTTAAAGCACAATTAAAACAAATAGAAACCTTACTCATAACTATTCACAAACTCAACTATGTGGTTATGAAATTATTTCAATAAAATATCGGTTAATGAATATAAAAATATTTTATATTTTAATATAAATTCAGACGTTGCTATATACAGTGTTTTCTATCAAGATTTAATGAGCTTAAATATTTTATATTTCCTTATTTACCTGCTTTATTTCTGATGTTTTGGACGCATAACATATCACTCCCGTATTACCTTATTTCCTATCACGAATATTTTAGTTTAATTTATCATTATACATTTTCGTAAATATAATTTTTGTTGCATAAAGTTTTAAAATGTTATTTGTTCTTCAAAAGGTGAATTTGAAATTCAGTTTTATTTAGTAATAAAAGTGTTTCAACTTTAAGAACTTCTTGGAGTAGAACCCTCACCTCAATTGTTGCTTTCGTCACTTTTCTAACGATTATCAAAACAGCGTGAAGATGGAATTTGCTTGTACGCAAATGTACGTTTATTTCTCCGAAGGGTCATAAAAGACATAATTTCCTTTTTCTTTCTAGATTTCTTTATTGTTTTTCCATTTTCACTCTAGCTTAATTTGTCCCTTATGTTGCTCGGGCTGCCACTCATTTTTCCGTGCATTCGTCCTGAAATGCAACTGCTTTGTTTTCTTCCTATTTTTCATTCACATTCTTGTGTACCGCTCAGTATCCTGTTTATCTTTCCTTTTGTATTTCCTCCTGGTCCAAGAGTACTTAATTCTGTCGCTAATAAGCGACTTCCTCAATAAATCTCGATCTCATTTCCTTACATCATGTTTTCCTTATCTAAGATCACTTGTTATTTCTTCCATATTAAATCCGTTCATTGATGTCTCACCGTAATTTCTCACAAGAATTTATACATTTCTACATTTTCATACGTAGTAAAGAGAAAGATACGTAATATTAAAAAAATTATGTTGAGATTTTGACGGAAATACACGTTTATTACCATCATCTGGTGGCTACGTAAGTTTGCCATAACATGTGGAAATCTCACATCTCCACAGAAATTTCTTAAACAATAAAGTTGCATTTGTAACTGCAGCATTACTAACGTGCTTTGACAGACCTTGTAACTCCTCACTTCTATGCAGGTTGCTGATGTAATCGAACAGTACACATTTTCTGTTCACAATTTTTGATTTTGATTTAATTTAATTGTACGGGTGGTTAAAATGCGTCTTATATGTTTTCCATATTTTCTGAAAAAACAGATTCAATTTTTTGTTTTAGTTTCTACTGTACTTGGAGAGTGTGTACTTATAACTACGGTGGTATGGCAAGGAAACATATTGGAAGCCTTCCATTTTACAATACTTATTCGTGAAAATTACTCGTAATAATATGGACAAAAGAAGAAAACGCTTCATCGAAGTAATGTATTTTTCAAAATTGTAACAGAATTCACCAAAGAATCCTGATATGAATGTATGTACTGAATCTCTTTGAAGTGCTGCGAAGTGACTTTTTTTTGCAATTTCTTCGAGATAATAAAATCCCCACAATTGTGTACATTGTGTTTTTTTGTATTTGTATTATGCCATTATATGTCCCTTAAAGAGCAATTGGCCATGGCATAGTTAGATTTCGTGCTTTCTTGTAGATCACTCAACCAAGAAACTGCGATGTCTCGATTTGGCTTAACCTTCGTGACATCACTTAATTAACGAATTCAGCTGGGGACACCGGTTTCTTTCAATAGAACCAACCCAGCATTTGCCTGGACGACCGAGGGAAACCATGAAAACCTCAGTCAAGATGACCAGCATGGAGATTGAACCCGCGTCTCCTAAATGCGAAGTCAGCGCGCTACACCCTGAACCATTCGCTGTGCAAGTTGTGTATAAATCGTATTAAAAACTTTTTGGTTTTAATACTAGAATATCAAATACGCCCTCAAAATTGAATGTTCCATTAGCCAAGACAAGTATGCAGTAAATATATAACTTAAAATCCAATTTCCCACAAATCAGCTGTGTAAGTTCAACAATATATTGGCCTGAGTAGCAGAATGAACATGATTTAATATTTTGACAATATGTGGGGCTGATAATTAAATGAATAATAGTTTATTTGAAAATGTGTCTATTTAATTAGAATCATTAGTGTGTAATGATGTTTTAATCGCTGTAACTGCACAGATATTCCCTGAACACGTCGTAAGTACTAGGGAATATAAAAAAATAAGTTAAAAAAATAAGTTTAATCACATCTGTTTGAAAACATTTTCGTGTATTTTGGAAATATTTCGTATTAAATGTGATAAAAATGTTATATCTCTCCAGAAAAAAATATTTCGGTAGTCGAGAGGTCTGTTCTCTACCTCGAAGATATGAATAATCTGCCCATTATACTGGTTTAATCAAATCAGCGCCCACAGCAACGAACGAGCTCCTCCGTACGTCAAGAGCGATAAAAGGAGCATGGAGACGTCTACATCAAGCAGCAGCTCGAGACAAAATGATTGTGCGGGAAGAGATTCGGGCGACGGGACGGCGCAGGTCTCCCAATGGCGGAGGGTTCCAATGAGAACGTCGTCACAGCCTACGTTGCCACAGCCGGCGCCCTCGCCACCGTAGCAGCAGGCTCCATGCTCCCTGTCACTACCTCCATCCCCACAGCTCCATCCGCCACCACTCTGACAATCTCCACAACAGCCACCCCCACCGCCACCGCCACTCCGACAGTCTCCACCACAGCAACCACCACCGCAATCGTCACCACCACAGCCATCGCCACCGCCACCGCCACCCCGACAGTCTCCTCCACCACCACCGCCACCGCCACCGCAAGCCTCCAACACCGCCACCGTCACTGCAACAGGCACCACCACAACCACCACCATGACCGCCATCTCCTCCACCGCCACCACAGCCTCCAGCGCTACCGTCTTTTCGTCACCACCGTCGCCACTCTCATAACTATCACACCGCAGCAACACCCACAGCTTCTACTAACTCCGCCACCACCTCTGTCGCCACCCTGGCCGTCGGCAGAGCGCGGGGTCGACAGATGGCCGGCTGGGCAAATCAGGAAGTGACTTGAACTCCGACCCCGCGCCCGCAAAGGTTTCAGCGCCGACCCGCGGTTCACACACGCGCGCGGCCAATCGGCTGAATTGAGTTTGGAGGCGCGACGGCGGCGGCGGCGGCGGCGGCGGCGGCGGCTGCGGCGGCGACCGGCCGCGTGAGAAGCATCGCGAGCAGGCAGAAGCGTCCACGCGACAGCAGCGGGGCGAACAGCGGTCGACCGTCATTCGGAGGAGACGGGCCGGCGACGCGCAGAACTGCGCAGCACAGGCCCCATTGGAGCTCCGTTATTAATTCATTTACTGGAAGGGATTGTAGAGCAGGCGGATAACCCCATGCCGCCGCTCCAGATAGTTTCGACGCTGTTTTGTTTACAGAACCAGAGACAATACGTCTTAATGAGTAGTATTATTTGTAAGATTGTTTTCAACTACTACAGCGATCAGAGTAATTTCCATTCGTTTCTTAACTTTAAGGGTTAACGGTAGAGGAACTCGCATACTGTGTACGGACACATTCCTCCCCCGGGCGGGATTCGAAATCGCGACCCTTCAACATGAGGCACATACGGCCGTTGTGCCTTTGCGACCTCGGCTATCCACGCCAGCGAGTACAATTAATTTTTGTTATTGATTATTTATGCTATCGCGGTGCTGTGGCTGGATTAATGTTACCGCGTTACACCGGTAATTTCATTGCCCGTGAAGTCAACTCGGGAGAATTTCCTATTGTTATTCCTGGGAGCACGGCTAGTTTAATCTCTCAAGGAGCCCTAAACATGTTCCAGCCACTAACAGAATTGAAGAAGTAATCATATGTAATCAAACTTAATATGAAAATAAAGGATAATTGAAAATATGAACATTGTTAATTAAAATATTTATAACACATTAAGTATTAATATTAAATTGTATTTACAACTAATTTGAGGCCCCTATCAAGTTATGTTATTTTGCTTGTGAATTCGTCAATGACCTCAATTACACACACACACACACTGCACTTCACTGCAAATATTGTATTCAACTCTGTTAAAATACAGGGAGAATTAGACTTTAAACGGTTATGGAATGCTATAATAGTTCAACGTGTACCTATTAATACTTCTGCCAACCCTTGGGGAACTCTCTTCACAGATCGAAGGGGTGGAACACCAAAAACGAAACTCCCTTAATTTTTGAAAATTCTCGTTACTCTCATAGTTAAAGTGTAGGACAGTAAAGAGTTAATTATAAGAGTTGAAAATACGTAAGTTTTGAAATTTCATAACATTGAATAAAAATAGAACTTTTCTAGATTAGTAAGCCAACCTGCTATTCGGGCAAAAAATTAAAAAAACTTGTCCATTGAGAAACGTTTGAAACTGTCGTTTGGGATTTATAAATTGAATGCCCCCCCCCCCACACACACACAAAATATCAGTTTTAAATTCACAGGAAGTCGAGTTCGGCGAAATTGTCAGGAGAATATCAATGTTGGGGAAGTTTCTATTACAGTTGAAGTACTAGTGTCGCTCACAGACATGTGGGGACAAACGGTCATTCAGAAAGACATTTTTTCGATGTAAGGGACCACCTAAATTTGTTTCGGCATTCATCTTCAAATCTCGGCATTCGTTGTTTCGCAGCGTTGTACGAGTATGACTTCCTCTATACTACGTTCCTACATGTGCAAGCGAAACGAATGAAAGTTTGGCCAGAATAAGGTTCGGGTTGTTCACTTCAGCGGTAGTTCTCTAGTTTAGAGTTCGTAAGTCAAGAAATTTCGAATATACAATTTGTAAAACTCAACAAGCCCATTAGTGTTAACAGAATAACATGACGTTTCCGAATGGTTGCTAGGTAGTCAGGTGTAGAAGACTGGGGCAAAAGTGTATAAGCAATCCTCTCCAGAAAATGTGTAAGGGTACAAACCTTTGTTGTTCAAAAATGCACATCCGGTAATCTTTCTAACATCCAACCGAGCAGAAATTATTCTCAAAAGTGTTCCTGAATTTTATTTAGCATACGTCAAAATAAGAACCCTTACTTCTGAACCAGAGAAGGGCCGCTTTTAAACTGTAAACGTAAACCATGCATATTTCTTGGTTTGGAAAATTATCATAATTGTTTTGTTGAATGCAAGTGGCAGTAGTGGACAGTAGTTCAGTAAGATGAAGTGTACATCCGACATTCATTATCATTTCTTAAATGAGAGTCATTGCCGAACGGATAAAAGAGTTTAGTTAGTAGAGTTTAGTGACGCGCAGTTTGTTTCTCATCACTGCGCTTGCTGTCACATTTGAATAAATTGATCATGCAAATATGGCTAATGTACGAAGAACTGGCCGTGTGTGTATGAAAGGTTGTTGTTTTTTTTACCCGGAGAATATTAAAGTCAAATTTTAAAGTACTGTATGCCTATTTACTTCCGTGACTATTCCACTCGAGAAATTAAAACCAATAGAATTTAATTATATATATAAAATTCCCCAACTAGAGCGGTGTATCTAAAAAAACTTTTCGCTTTTTCTATCCGATTTTCGTTATCGTCCCTCCCTACTGACCAATAAAAACCTGCGACTCATCTGTCTTAGGAGGTGGTGAGTATCAATTCCTGTGTTGAATTGAAATAAACCGCGTATGTACTATAATATATAACCTCTTTGATACTAACATGCTTTCAGTTATTTTCAATGTTTTGCGTTTTTTGGAACTCAGCGCAACGTAATTTCATTCGTGGAATAGTCCTATTGAATACCACTCGCGCTTTGAAAATACTGAGATAAACCCGCTCTTCCATTTGCGAGTCGAGAATTTATTGTCAATTTCCAAAGCACTCCTGGCACTACGTATGACAATATCCTAGGTTTTATGTTTGTTTACTTGAATCGATTACAGTACATCAACATGTATGCCAGGACCACTTTTTCTGTTAAAGCAGTAAGAATTTATTTTCAATTGATCACATTTTATTCATTATAATTTTGTTTAGAGACTAGTTAGAACGTATTATTTCTTCACCAGTTTCAGTGTCTAATTTTCATCATTTTTATAACTACAGATTCTTATTTTACGTCTTTGAGTAATACATCCTTGTATAGTTAATAATCTTCATTAGTTGCAATAAAATAATTATTCATATTTCAATGTAATTATTCGCGTTGATAACTGACAAACTGAAGATAAGCATTTAATACTTTGGAAATCATTCCAATACCGAATAAAAAAAGCTTGAAAATTAAATACGAAATACTTAATAACAGGGAACAATTTGATGCTTTTTCAATAATTTCTTAACGATATTCACGTACTCACAACAAACATTTTTATCAGTGCATCCTTTAGAAGCATTAAAAATAATATTCATACTAAACGATGTATGTGAGAACCTTTCCATTGCCCCCCACCCCCCCATCATTGCAAAAAGTCTTCCAACATTTGTGATGTCGTCGACAGAAAATTTCATTTTGCATTTGGAAAATATTACAATTCCAATTAAAAGTAATTAATAATTGTCATGAATGCTGGAAGGACACACGTGTTGAATTTCAAATTACTAATAATCACTTCTTCCTTGATGTCACAAATATGACATATGAAATATCCCACAAAAGCTCTAATAAAAGTAATATACAAAATGAAAAAATAAAACGACATGCATGCAGTACACGCATACACACACGCGCACACAAGTGGACAGTGTACATATATGACGTTTCTTGCAAACGTTCCTCAAAGTAGGCGTATATTAATATTTCAGTTGCTCCTGTGAGTGTCTGTGTGTTTGTGTGTGTGTGTGTGTGTGTGTGTGTGTGTACACAGTACACGCGCGTGGGCCGCGTTCAGTGAGTGTGTGAACCAGGGGTCAGAGCTGAAATCTTTGCGGCCGCGAGGTCAGAGTTCAAGCCACTTCCTGATTTGCATGCGTCAGGCCATCTGGTGACCCACGGCCCGACCGGGCCCGGCCAGCCAGCGCGCCTCGGCTCCTCGCCGCCTGTGTGTTCGTGCGCTCGCGTGAGCGTTCCCTCGCGAGAGAGTGTTGGTGAGTCTTCTCTTCAGTATGTATGTGAGTGTTTACGTGTAATTGTGTGTGTGTTTGTGAGTGTGTGTGGGGGAGAAGCGTTCCCTGCCTGGTTGTTGTACCCCGTTGACGTGTGGGTTGGGCTGAGGCGGCGACTGGGACAGTGGTGAAGGCAACGGCGCGGCGACAGAGAAGGAGGAGGAAAAAAAGGAGGAGAATGAGTAGGAGGAAGACGAGCGCGGAGGGGGAAGGACGGAGGGGGTGGACTGAGAGCCAGGGAATTGGGTTAAGGCCCGCGTGGCACCGAATTCAGCACGCACTCTGTCAATGCTTGGGACGAGAGGAAAGTAAAATGGGGAAACACACACTATGCAACGACCGTAGATCAAATTGTGAACAACAATGCGGCGATTCCTGCGAATCTCAAAGGAAAAAAATAAAGAAATTCGAAAGGATGGATATCGCCAACTTAAAATGAAAATTTATAATTAAAAAATTGTGTCATTAATAGGTAAAACATCTCGAGAGTCAACTGATTGTGAACATTTAGCTATTAGGACAATACTGACCTTATGCTTCGCTCGGAAAATGAAAAACACGCACCGAATATTTCTGAAGATACGAAGACATTCAAATAAGATCAGGTGTACATTTTCGACAAGGTTTTATACTTTTAGCACATATCTGTCCTGTAGGATTACACCGAAATATCAACTGCCTATGAATTCAGCGTAGATCAGAGATCATCATTTCTTGCAACTGACAGTACAGCAGCAGCACATCTGACATCACTGGCTTCTGTCAAATATTCGCACTGATAACGGTATTCGGGGATTGCTGTACAATTACGATATACGAAAAGCCTCCTTCAGCATTGTTCCATTTTTACATGTACACGCACGTGCCTAATCACGAACTCTTATGTACTCTAACTAACAAATTTCGTTGCAGGTTGTGTCGAGTGATCAATCAATTGGAACTTGCAAGTAATAAGTGTAAAATTCGTAGTGTGGGGTTTGATCATGGTGCAAATGAAAATCTATACCTTGATTTGCCTATTTGTCTCAGATGATGAATGTGAATATCATTTTTTTTAATGTCCTACAAGGCTACCCTTATTTACGAGGTTTTATTCTTTTCTGATTCATTTATTGTCTTATCTTCTAAAATATATAGTATATGCATAGGCATGCATATTAAGTGAGGAATTCTTTTTTCACCCCTTGTAAAATTTGTGTAGTCTGAAATAATAGATTTTCATCACATGCCAACTTAATATTTGAATTATCATATACAACGTGCATAGAGAAAATAAAGGGAAATTATAGAGCGATATTAGAAATGATTCAAATTATTTCAGTTCCATTGCGGTAGTACTTATATTAAAGAGTCAGTTATTTGTCAAGAGGCATTCCACGTAAATATAAAAAGAACTGATCACTACATCAACTGTTGTGAACGTCAACACAACTAATTTCCTCGCACAACTTTAACATCCTTCTTAGCACAAGAATTGCAGGTAACACTGCATCTGTCATAGTTGCAAAGACGATAAAAATTGCACCAGCACATTTCTTACCGACGTGGTTCAAACCAGGTACGTCTACCACAGAACGACATCCTAAGGAGGTAGCTGTCACATAAGTTTGTGCTGCATCCTTAGAGGCCATCAGCCCAAATCGCTTTCATGACATCGTCTAGACGCAAGTCTTAAAAATGAGAAAGAGACAAAATACCGTACATCGACTCTATTGATACGAAACTTTTATTAATATTTCTGTGCTCACCTTTCTTGAAGTTTTAATTTACTTTCTTTCTAAATGAAATTTTAGAGCACGGTTTTCATTTACAATAATCAACTATATCAGGAAAATAACTTGTGTTAGTTTTGACAATATATGAATGGGGGATGATACACAGTTAAATGTATGCTGAAATGTATGAAGAAAATGTATAGAAAATTTGAGAAGGGTTTATTAATTAAAAATCAATTTATTTGATATGCCTGCGTGTTGATATTCCTGCTATCGCAAATAAAAATCTCGTTATAGTATTAAAGATTTACAGATGTATCAAATGCATTTTCTGCCATTGTAGTGTTATATACATTTATTACAATTTTTAAGCTCTTTTAAATTCTTTATTCCCGAAATGAAAGCAATTGTAGGAAAAAACATTATTGAAGGAGAAATGCTTTTCTTTTAAGAACAAAATAATTATGCAAAAAATATTAAATATACTTGAAACAATATTGTCGTCTAATATTTGTACACTACTTAGTATGTACTTGGTATGGATCATGTAATTGGTGCCATCAAGAATATGCTAAATTGCCTTGAATTTTCATGAAAACTAACAAAAATTGACATGACACTGAAAATGAATATGTTCTTGCCCATTGGAATACAGTAATATCTCTTGCACCATTAAATGTTATTTGCCAAATCATGCCAATACTAGATTCCGTTACGTAAATGTAGAACGAATTTCAATAAGCCGTCGATGGAATTGAAAATAATTTATTTCAAAAGTACGTTTTGATATATTTGTATATTATAATGCGGTCCAACTGTCTTTTTCTCACCGTATGTGTTATACGTAGTGCACCATATACGCATTTTCCTTTTTTAAAACTTGCAGTACATACGTCTAGTATAACGAAAATTTTTAAAAAGTAATTGCCAGATCAACTTAACCATAATTGCAAAAGGCTAATGTGATAATGATGCAATTTTTGATAATTATAGTTCGGGGATTGTCATCAAATTTTCTAAATAACGGTAACGAACAGCGTAATTTTACGACATTTAGTAATCGCTAAACCCGATGCTTATAAAGTAGAGTTACAATTGTAAATTATCATTACCATTAGACAATTTTTTAGAAATAAAGTGGAAAGTAAACGATATATTGGAGAAGTGACAGGAAATAAAAATGACCTACGTGTTATTTGCCGAACATTGGCGAGGAATTTAGTAAATTGAATTTTATGGTGGTTTGTTTATTCAAATATAACTTGGAGACTAACGATATTGTATAACAATTGTGTTTTTTGTGAAGCATATTTTATGACTGTAGATCTGAAAATTCGTGTTATATACATTGAACAATGTCGTAGGATGCTTCGCTGATTAATTACTGTTGACAATGTAGCACAATTCAGTACTGTGAATTACAGAATTCACGTATATTTTGGTTATATAAACAATAGTATGTAAAAAGTACATTCACAATTAAATGTTTACTTTCACTAATACATCTTTATTTCCAAATTATTTAGAATTAAATAAAAAGTATAGATATAAACACTCCTACTCGTAATTTCTCATTTTTCAATACCCAAACAGGGCGTATACCTGTTCTGTAATTGAAATATGTAAAAAATAATTGAATCTTTAGAGAATACGTTACTTAAATGGGTCGATTATACTATACAGCTTTCAAATTAAATCATGCACTGTTCTTATTACAGTTTCAGAGCACTTAAGGTTCAATTTAATCCTGAAATTTATTGGTTCAATTTATTGGAAACAGCATCACACGTAACAATTTGTTTTGAGTTTTCATTAGTAATGAGAATGATGATAAGTGTAGCTCCTTATGATGAGAACTTATGTCGCTTGGAGAGCAGCTTCTTATTGAAAGCAATCCTTATATTCTTTTTTTTAAATGGCAATAATTTTTCTTTGTGTATCGGAAAAGAATAAATAAGTAAATATATTAAAATTCACTCAGAGTAATCAATCAATTGAGATGTTTGTAAACAAGAAAATTTAAGAATTTGAAAGAAGTGTTTTGGAATTTAAAGTAATTATATCCATTCGCAAGTTAAATCTCGAATGATGCAGATGATAAAATCAATATCAATTATACGTCACACAGAAGACCTTGTGGAAACCTTATGTTGTCATGCATCTTTAAAGTGTAGCACATTAAAAATATCAAGTAACGTTTAAAATGTATTAATTTCCCATTTTATCATGAATAAATTGATAGTAAGTAAAAAGGCAAAATTCATTTAAAAATAATTGTCACAAATAATATGTTATCAATAAAAGAGCAAATATTAAATGAACTATACAGTAAAAACTCAAATTAATGGATAGTGTTAAACTGATGTGAACTGGTAATTACGCACATACGTTATATAATTTGTCACATTAAGCAGAATAACATTTTAATTATTAAGTTTAATATTTTAATTCTATTTATTCCAGATTTTGTGGTCCCAAGTCATATTGTCTAGTCTGACAATTCTGTTTAAGTAGTCAAAAGGGCACCAAAAACAAATACATAGCGAAATTATGAAAGTTAAATCAAATTAAAAAAATATAATGTCTGTTGTAGAAAATGGGTTATCATTCCATATCGCTAAACGCCCAAAATGTCTGGTGTCATCTTCTCGCGAATAAGCGCAACTTCAAAACAACCGCTGCTGCACAGCACGCGACCGCGTGGTTGCGGGGCGTCGTGTGTCGAGCAGAACTGCTGGCACGCCCTGTCCGCTCTATGAGGAAGTCCACTTGCGGCAATCACCCTCAATCTTTGGCCGCCGCCGCCGCCGCCGCCCCGCGCTCCCGCCACCAGCCCGCGGCAACAGGACTCGTCGCGCTGCCGACGGCGCCGCCGCCGTCACCGCCGCCGTCCCCGCGCCCTGCACTCTCCCCCACCCACATCTCTCCACCCCGCCCGCCCTACGGCCCCGCCCCGGCCTCCGCCCCCGCAAGCGCGTAACCGGAGCCCTGCGAGATTTCGAGGGTGAGCCCGATTTGGTACAGGGCCGCGCCAGACCGGGCCGCATGGCACCCAGCCCGGTTTGGTCCAGCACATGCTGAGGCTTTGCACTGAATGAGGGTCACGGGGATGGGTAATTGTCTTCTGCAAAAAGAGATCGTGCCACTTGAAAAAATGATATCTGATGGATTACCTCAGATTTCTTTCGTAAACACTGACACTATTTGCTATGAAAATAACTTCGCGTTTTGAGTGTCAACTGATTGATGAAGAGCAGTTTGGTGTAAAGTACCAAAGGTACCCGGGTCAATTATTTGATATAGAAAGAAAATATTCATGAAAAATATTAATAAATTCTTACATTAATTTCAAAATTCAGGCCTGCTTCGGTGGCTCAGTGTATAAACTGATGTTAGTGCAGTGCCTCTGACCGGGAGGTCCTAGGATTAGCGAGCAGCTGCTCTGATCGGTAGATTTTTGTGGTTGCTCCGATCGACAACCAATGAATGTCGGAGCAGTACCCTCAGAAATGGGCCATTAACCGCGCGCGATCTTTCCTTTCTCTTCCTTGTCCTTTCCTCATCCCTCACACACATTTACACTCACTTGCGCTACACTACCCCACATGTCGGGAGACCAGTCAGGGACTTAGAGCTTGACCCCGTTTGGGCGGTCATGCGCTGTTGAGGGATATCTGAATTGAGAAAACACATTCAGCGGAGTGTAGATCGGCAACAGATCTCGCCATCCAGCAAGTGAAGTACACCTGATACCGACACCGAGATAAATCATGCACTACACATACAGAACGAATGACGAAAGCAGTTGACGCGTCCCGAAACACGAAATAACCAGTCAATCAATTTACATTCAGTATTTTGGATTCAAGAAATAAATCAGGGTCAGGTTCTTACAAGGGAGGTGGTAAGCAGATTACCGACGCATACTTTTTTTTTACTTCGTAATTTATCGCCGTGGTCATAATGCCAAACACACAAATTCAATTAAATTATAGAGATGTTAATGTGACATATAAAATAATACTGATTTCAATAGTACACAAAATTTCTTATGTTGCAATTAATTTTACTTTATTCTTCTTTTAACAAAGTAATATTTATGAATGTCAGTATTTGTCACTCAGTTTACTAATGATTCATGATACTGTAATTCACCATTAAATATGTCTGAAATACATTGTTTAATATTTTATGATTTTTCTACTGAATATCACAGATTGTAGAATTCGAATTATTCGCCCTCATTTGCATAAGCCTGTTTTTTACTTTTTCTCATCCTATTTACGTGGAATTCTGCAGAAATTATTGTAATGTTACCAAAGAAAACGGCGGATTTTCGTCAGAGAAACTTGTATTGTGAGTTCCCGATACAAAGTAGCGGATATATCGTGGTAGGAAATTATTTTCTCTTACACGTTGAGTAGTCACAATAAGAGGTCTTTGGGCCTTTGATATCAAAAAATTGGTTGGCAGCAAAGCGTCCGTCTATCTGTGGTCAACGCTAGTGTATAAACCGTTCTAACGATTTTCAACAAAATTAATTTTCCCTGAACGATCTCTCGTAATTCAAGACCCTAGGAATTTGAAATTGATATATTGATTATTGCAATGCGAAATACGAAATAATCAATCAATCGAAATTAAGTATTTTGAATTTAAAAAAAGGAAATCAGGATCACGGTGTTAGAAGGGAGGTCATTTTCACGAAGTCTTAATAATATTTTCATTTATTTTTTTTTTCAAAAATAAGCAGAAGGATTTGGATTTGTTTTCACAAGTAGAGCAAAGGACGCTTAAAAATGGTTCAGGTCCCATTTCCGGTAAACCCTCGGTATTTTCGAAAACTACGACCGTTATAACATTGCAAAAGCAAAATATTGATGAGTCATTTTTCCCTTAATGAAATCTGTTCTAAAAAAGTATAGCTTTAAATAAAATAAAGAACAATTTTGTGATGAAACAAGTAGTTTACGAGTAATGTTTGCTTCAAGTAAAGACAATTTGATTTTTTCCCCTCAAAAACGACACCATATTTCTTCCTTAAATTTATCCTCCGATAGAGGAAAAGTCGCTTCAAATGACGCAGATTTCAGTTTCTTTGAACTCCTGATTTTCAAAAATTATGAGTTTCAATTATTTCGAGAACGTACGTGCCAATGAGCACCACTAGGCATTTATACCGTACTCAGACACGTCAAATTGCGCCCGCACAAACTATTGCCCATTTGGGAAGCCCGGCGCTCCTAGGGGCTCAGGCAACTTCCCATGACTCCCCACTCATTTCCCCTTAAAATTCAGAAAGGGCTGCACAGTCGCAAGCTGAAGCAGCGCGAGGCGGTAAAGAGTGGCTTCATACGAAAACGTTTGCCAGGTATTTTCTATCAAATAACCCAGAATTGTATTGTTTTATATTCTTTAAAATTTATCTTCTCTTTCACATGTTATTACTTTTTGATGTTTATTTTTTTACTAAATTCTTCCTTATATAAATATCTTAGCTAAGAGACCCGAATATCTTTGAATGGTGAATTCTTTCTTTGTTTAATCAATCAGTTACTTATTTATTTAGCAATTATGTGAAATAAATTAACATGTTTCAAGTTAACATTTCTCGCTTACGGACGGTCAGTGCATTTAACAGAAGAATATTTGTCTGTTAAACTTACTAACCAAAACATAAAAAGTTCATGCTTTTATATCATTCTTAAGTAAACAGGATTGCAAATTTTAGATTAGATTTATTAATAATTCTGCAATTAAGTGTGAGAACTTGGTGGCAGAATACACTAAC